>ML266294.1:399-48657 GCA_005239495.1 Nicotiana undulata | reverse complement strand
GCTAGTATACCTGATTATCAGGCCGGTGCTAGGTATTGATTGCGTGATCATACTTCACGGTGAACTGCTCTTCCTGGAAACTTTCTGGCAGCACCCTGGAGTTTCTTTTGTCATATTCTTTGTCTATTTCATTCAGACTGAGGCTTTGTATATATTTTAGACATTGTATATTCAGTAGTTGCCCGTGACACTCGTCACACTAGTTCCTGGCACACACGTAGTTTGTGTTTTGGGTTTGGGCTGTGTATCTATATATGTGCTTCGGTTTGGCCCTGTGCCTTCATATTTTCATGATTTTAATGTCGTATCATGCTAGCATTATGTTAATTTTTTAAAATTGGTAATTTCCGACATGTTTAGATCAGACGGGCAATAGGATAACATCTAGTGTCTTCTATATTGGCTTGCCTAACCCCGTTGTTGGGCGCCATCGCGACCTGAATTAGGATTTGGGTCGTGACAACGTGGTATCATAGCTTTAGGTTCACGTAGTCTCACGAGTCACGGGCAAACCCGGTAGAGTCTTGCAGATCAGTACGGAGACGTCTGTACTTATCTTCAGGATGCTATAGGGTGTTACGAAACTCCTCCTTGTTCAAATCCTATCGTGCAATCTATGATGTACTCAAATTGATCTTCTACTCTCTCATAGATGGTGAGGACGCGTGCTTCTCATGTTCCTGATCAAGGGGAGGCCGCTACCCCCGCCTCTCGAGGCCGTGGTAGGGGCAGGGGTAGGGCTCCTGTTCGAGGTAGGGGACGAGGGCATCCCAGAGCTGTACCAGTTGCACCGCTTGAGGATCCTATTATCGAGGAGCAGGATGAGTTGCCTCCAGTTTCTCCTACTCCAGCGGATTTTATGACGGCGCCAGGCTTCCAGGAGGTCATGGGCCACATTTTGAGATTTATGGACACTATGTCCCAGGCAGGCGTACTTCCAGCAGACCCTGCTACTTCCCAGGCGGGAGGGGGAGTTCAGATCCCTACCGCTCAGGCCATCGGACAGGCCGCAGCACATCACACTCCAGGTACACTGCCCGTGGGTGGAGTTCAGCCTATCGTAGCACAGCCAGATCCCAGGCCAGTCGCAGAGGGTGACCATCATAAGATGCTTGATAGATGGACCCGACTTCGCCCCCCAGTCTTTGGGGGTGAGACGGGTGAGGATGCCCAGGATTTCATCGACAGGTGCAGGGACAAACGGCACAATATGAGGATACTAGAGTCATATGGGGTGGACTTCACCATATTTCAGCTTGAGGGTAGAGCTCGCCGCTGGTGGCAGTCATATGTTCTTAGCAGGCCAGCGGATTCTCCTTCTGTTACTTGGAGTCAGTTCACTCAGCTATTCTTGGACAGATACATTCCACCGTCCGAGAGAGAGGAGCTTCGGGGTCAGTTTGAGAGGTTAGAGTAGGGGCAGATGTCTCTGACGGATTATGAGGCGAGGCTTTCAGAGTTATCTCGCCATGCTCTTATGATATTGCCCACTGATGCCGAGAGGGTGCGGCGATTCGTGGCAGGTTTACATCCGGGTATCAGGACCTCCATGGCCAGAGAGGTAGAGATGGATACCCCATACCAACTTGTAGTCGAGATAGCTCAACGGATTGAGGGTTACCGTACGAGGATCAGGGAGCAAGGTCAGCCAGGTCAGCAGGACAAGAGGGCCAGGTTCACAGGTGACCTCAGGGGTGCTCCAGCTAGGGGCAGAGGTCAGTTCGGAGGCGGCCAGTTCAATAGGCCTTCATATTAAGCACCTCCACTACCTCCCAGGGGTATTTCAACAAGGCCTCAGTTTAGTGCCATGCCAGAGCGCTCTTACCATCCACCATCCATCCAGGGTGCACCCAGCGGTTACTCCAGCCGTCATAGATCCTACGGTTCCTATTTCAGTGCCTTGTAAGATGATTCTTACCGCCCTCCAGCTATTCAGGGTTCTTCTTCTTCGGGACAGCAGACTATGGCACCTAGAGGTTGTTTCGAGTGTTGGGCACTAGACCATATGATCAAGCAGTCTCCCATGTATCGGGGCAAGGCCGTGCATCAAAGTCACCAACCTATAATTTTAGCACCAGCAGTTCGACCACCTAGGGTGGGGGTCCCGTTGGCAGGGGCCGTCCTAGAGGGGGAGGTCAGTCAGGAGGGGGTCAGTCAGCTCCAACTCGTTCTGGGGGAGCTCAATCTTCGGGTGCTTCAGCCAGATTCTATGCTATTCCGGCCAGATCAGACGCAGTGGCCTCAGACGCTATGATTACAAGTATTATTTTAGTTTGTGGTAGAGAGGCTTCGGTATTATTTGACCCGGGATCCACATACTCATATGTTTCAGCGTTGTTTGCCCATTCTCTGGATGTTCCTCATGAGTCCTTGGGTTCTCCCTTGTATGTGTCCACTCCTGTGGGCGATTCTGTGGTAGTAGACCGGGTCTACCGATATTGCGTGATTGCTTTCTGTGGGCTTGAGACCAGAGCCGACATGTTATTGCTTGATATGGTTGATTTCGAGGTGATTTTGGGCATGGATTAGCTATCTCCATATCATGCTGTGTTGGATTGCCATGCCAAGACAGTTACATTAGCCATTCCTGAGTCGCCGAGGTTGGAGTGGAGAGGTTCTTCAGTGAGTGCTTTTAGCCGGGTCATTTCCTTTATGAAGGCTCGGCACATGGTCGAGAAGGGTTGCTTAGCTTATCTTGCTTTTGTGCGAGACACCAACGCCGAGTCTCCTACCATTGATTCAGTGCCTGTTGTTCGAGAGTTTCCGGATGTGTTTCCTTCAGATATTCCAGGCATGCCTCCAGATCGAGATATAGACTTCTGCATTGATTTGGCTCCAGATACTCAGCCTATTTCTATTCCCCCTTATCGTATGGCTCCTAAGGAGCTAAAGGAGTTGAAATAGCAGCTTGAGGAGTTGTTGGCCAAGGGGTTCATCAGGCCGAGTGTGTCGCCGTGGGGTGCTCCAGTCTTATTTGTGAAGAAGAAGGATGTGTCTATGCGGATGTCCACTGACTATCGTTAGTTAAATAAAGTGACAATCAAGAATAAGTATCCTCTGTCGCGCATTGATGATTTGTTTGACCAGTTGCAGGGTGCTCATGTGTTTTCTAAGATTGATCTGAGATCGGGTTATCACCGGTTGAAGATTCGGGCTTCTGATGTTCCGAAGACGGCATTTCGCACAAAATATGGCCATTATGAGTTCTTAGTGATGTCCTTTGGCTTGACCAATTCCCCAACAACATTTATGGACTTGATAAATAGGGTGTTCAGGCCATTTATCGACTCCTTCGTTATTGTTTTCATTGATGATATACTGATCTACTCACGGAGCCTTGGTGAGCACGAGCAGCATTCGAGAGTTGTGCTTCAGACCTTGCGAGAGCAGAAGCTATATGCTAAGTTCTCCAAGTGCGAGTTCTGGTTAGAGTCTGTGCCATTTCTGGGACATGTGGTTTCCGGAGAGGGTATCAAGGTTGATCAGCAGAAGATTGAGGCAGTTCAGAGTTGGCCGCATCCTACTTCAGCTTCAGAGATCAGGAGTTTTATGGGTTTAGCAGGCTATTACCGTCGATTTGTGGAGGGATTCTCCTCTATTGCAGCTCCACTGACTAGTTTAACTTAGAAGAATGCCCCGTTTCGATGGTCAGACGATTGCGAGGCAAGCTTTCAGAAGCCCAAGGCAACATTGACTTCAACACCAGTTCTATCATTGCCTTCTGAGTCAGGGATGTATACTGTATATTGCGACGCTTCACGTGTCGGGTTGGGATGTGTGTTGATGCAGGATGGTAGGGGTATTGCTTATGCTTCATGGAAGCTAAAGGTTCATGAGAAGAATTATCCTGTACACGACTTAGAGTGGCGACGATTGTTCATGCTTTGAAGATTTGGCGGCACTACTTGTATGGTGTATCTTGTGAGGTCTACACTGACCACCATAGTTTGCAGTACTTGTTGAAGCAGAAGGACCTTAATTTGAGACAGCGGAGGTGTCTTGAGTTGTTAAATGACTATGATCTCACTATTCTGTATCACCCGGGTAAGGCGAATGAAGTAGCAAATGCTTTGAGCAGGAGGTGAGTAGGGGTATCTTGGACTACATTGCAGCTGAGGAGAGACCTTTTTAGCCTTGGATATTCAGTCCTTGGCCAATCGCCTGGTGAGATTGAATCTTTCAGAGCCTCGTCGAGTTCTGGCTCATGTGGTTGCTCAGTCTTCATTGTTGGGTGAGATTAAGGTTCGGCAGTTTGATGATCCATGTCTGACAGAGCTTCGGGATACAGTGGTCCAGGGTAGAGCCAAGGAGGTTACCTTAGGCGAGGATGGTGTTCTGAGACTCCAGGGCCGATAATGTGTTCCTGATGATGATGTCCTGAGGGATAGGATTCTAGCGGAGGCACACAGTTCTTTGTATTCTATTCATCCAGGAGCGACGAAGATGTATCGTGATTTGAAGCAGCATTACTGGTGGAGGATAATGAAGAAGGATATAGTGTTGTATGTGGCTAGGTGTCTCAACTATCAGCAGGTCAAGTACGAGCACCAGAGGCCAGGAGGCTTTTTTCAGCAGATGCCCATTCCTCAGTGGAAATGGGAGCGCATCACCATGGACTTCGTGGTTGGGTTGCCTCGGACTTTGCGGAAGGTTGATGCGGTTTGGGTCGTTGTGGATAGATTGAGCAAATCGGCGTATTTCATTCCTGTGGCTACTACTTACACTACAAAGAGGCTGGCTCAGATTTACCTACGAGAGATAGTCCGGTTGCATGGCATGCCGGTGTCTATCATTTCAGAACGAGGTCCTCAGTTCACCTCACACTTCTGGAGAGCTTTGCACAGCGAGATGGGTACTTAGATAGACCTCAGTTCAGCATTTCACCCTCAGACTGATGGCCAGTCAGAGCGTACAGTTCAGATTTTGGAGGATATGCTCAGGGCTTGTGTGATTGACTTTGGAGGTCAGTGGGACCAGTTCTTGCCTTTGGCGGAGTGTGCATACAACAATAGCTATTAGTCCAGCATCGAGATGGCTCTATTCGAGGCTTTATATGGTCGACGATGTCGTTCTCCGATTGGGTGGTTTGAGACTAGTGAGGCCAAGCTATATGGCACAGATCTGGTGAGAGATGCTTTGGAGAGGGTGAAGATTATTCAGGAGAGGCTCCGCACAGCACAGTCCAGACAGAAGAGTTACGCAGACCAGCGGACACGTGATGTAGCATTCATGGAGGGGGATAAGGTTATGTTGAAGGTTTCGCCGATGAAGGGCATTATGAGATATGGGAAGAAGGGCAAGTTGAGTCCCAGGTTTATAGGCCCTTTCGAGGTGTTGAGGCGGATCAGAGAGGTTGCTTATGAGCTTGCTTTACCTCCAGCCTTATCAGGAGTTCATCCAGTGTTTCACATATCCATGCTTCAGAGGTATCACACCGACTTCTCGCATGTGGTTTATTACATCACCATTCAGTTACATGAGAAGTTGGGCTACGAGGAGGATCCAGTTGCTATTTTTGATAGGCAGGACCGCCAGTTGAGATCCAAGACAGTTTCTGCTGTTAAGGTCCAGTGGAGGGGCCAACCAGTTGAGGAGGCGACTTGGGAGTACGAGGAGGACATGCGGAGCAGATATCCACAGCTATTCAGCACTCCAGGTATGATTCTAGACCCGTTCAGGGACGAACGTTTGTCTAAGAGGGGGAGAATGTAACGACCCAGCCGGTCTTTTTGCGTATTAGGATCCCATTTCCTTAAATAAAACCTTCCATAGCAGCTATTCGTGCTTTATGACTTGCGGGAGCAGGTGTTTCAGGATTTGGGGATGGTCTGGGTGATTTAGGGACACTTGGTTCCTTAAGGTTGGCCTATTTGGCCAAGTTTGACTTCGGTCAACATTTTGAGAAAACGATATCGGAATCGAGTTCTAACAGCTCCAGTAGCTCCGTATGATGATTTCATACTTGGGCGTGTGTTCGGCTCGGGTTTTCGATGACCCGGGAGCATTTCGGCGCCTGAAATGGAAATCAAGATTTTCTTATATTTGAAATTTGGCTTGGGACGTGATTTTATGTTATCGAGGTCCGAACAGAATTCCGGAATCGGGAATAGTTCCGTATAGTCATTTATGACTTGCCTGCAAAATTTGAAGTCATTCCGAGTAGTATAGACCCGTTCGGCGCAATGAAGTGAATTCTAGAATTCTTAAGTTCTTAAGTTGATTTAATTTGGTTTTGGGGTTGAATTTTGAATTTCGTTGTTGTTTTTCATGTTTCGGAAGTTCGAGCGAGTCCGTATCATGAATACATACTTGCCGGTGCTTTTGGACAGGGTCTGGGTTCCACACCTTCGCGATCGCAGCCTATTCTTGCGATCGCATTGAGTCGCATCTGGGCCGGGTGAGTTTGTCCTTCGCGATCGCAGAGGTCATGCCAGTTGGTCTTCGCGATCGCAAGCCTCAGGTCGCGATCGCATAGAAGCATTATCTGGGCGGTTTAATTAAATACGGGAGTTGGCCATTTTCCACCATTCCCACCTTCTTCATTGAGCTTTTGGAGACATTTCAAGAGAGCTATTCCACCATTGTTGTCAAGGTAAGTAAAACTCCATAATCTTTCTAGCTTTAACATCAATTCCTAGTTAAATCCCCCTTCTAAATCCTAAAATTTATGAAGTTGGGTAGTAATTTAGAGATTTTGGGAATCTTATGAATTATCCCTTTTAGCCATGAATTCTAGCAAGAACTTGCATAATTATGATCCTTAGACTCCGGGTAATTGATTCCTTCAAGAATTTTCGAACTCCGAACGTGTGTGCCCAAGGTCGAAATTTCGAAAACCTTCAAGAATGCTTAATTTTGGTATTTATTATTAATTCTCCTTCTTTGAGCTTAGAATTGATTCAATTATACTATATTTGGCTAGTTGCGAGCCGTCGAGTGTAGATTTCGGAGTTTCGGGCGCATCCTTGATCCGAGGGGTGATTTCGTCGCGAGGTGAGTCTCATTTCTAACCTTGTAAGAGGAAATTGTCCCCATAGGTTTTCTATGTGTTGAATGTTTGTGTTTGGGGGCTACGTGCGAACCACGTGACGAGAGTCCGTACGTAGCGACTACTATTGTCACGTCCGGGTAGCTTAGGACCACAACATGCCATGTATTCTTCCTTAAATGAACTATATGCTAAGATTCATGCTTTTATAGATGTTACTGTTTGCCTGAGCTTTCATTTACTTAAATAATTAGAAAGGATTGTGGTGAAATGAACTTTACATTCTGTGTGCGCATGTTGTCGCTTCGTAATTTACATCCCGCGAGCGATATGTAATTTCCTTCACTCTTATGGGAGCGGGCCGTACGCCACGGAGGATTTATAGTGCACTCTTGGTACGGGCCGGTCAATCCCTGGCAGTGCACCGGGATTTAATTAAGAATGCACTTTTGGTACAGTCCGGCCGATCCGCGATAGTGCATGGACGAAGTTATACTATGATATGATATGATTACATTGATAGACGCACTCTTGGTACGGGCCGGTCGATCCCCGGCAGTGCATATGCAGGATTATTGTTAAGCATGCACTCTTGGTACGGGCCGGTCGATCCCAGGTGCATAGCTATTGTTCCCCATGATATGATTACATTGATAGACGCACTCTTGGTACGGGCCGGTCGATCCCCGGCAGTGCGTAGGCAGGATTATTGTTAAGCATGCACTCTTGGTACGGGCCGGTCGATCCCCGGCAGTGCATAGCTATTCTTCCTCATGACCCCGACCGATTGTCTTACTCTTGTGTGCGCATGACTGTTTGGTACCGTTTTCCTGATTTATGATTTGACAGATGTTTGGGGAAAAGAGACAGGTGAGTTGTTACTGCTTTCAATATTTACTTGGAAACTCTGTATTCTCTTCACAATTGTGGTGCACTATTTACATGTCTACTGCTTCCCTTATATCCTGTTTATTTCTATTACTGTTGGACCTTAGTGAGTATCGAGTCGACCTCTCGTCACTACTTCTTCGAGATTAGACGGGATACTCACTGGGTACATATTTATTTATGTACTCATGCTGCACTTTCTTTTCTTCTGTACTTGACTGTACAGGTCCGGAGGCTGGTATACCTGATTATCAGGCCGGTGCTAGGTATTGATTGCGTGATCATACTTCACGGTGAGCTGCTCTTCCTGGCAACTTCCTGGCAGCACCATGGAGTTTCTTTTGTCATATTCTCTGTCTATTTCATTCAGACTGAGGCTTTGTATATATTTTAGACATTGTATATTCAGTAGTTGCCCGTGACACTCGTTCCTGGCACACACGTAGTTTGTGTTTTGGGTTTGGGCTGTGTATCTATATATGTGCTTCGGTTTGGCCCTGTGCCTTCATATTTTCGTGATTTTAATGTCGTATCATGCTAGAATTATGTTAATTGTTTAAAATTTGTAATTTCCAACATGTTTAGATCAGACGGGCAAGGGGATAACATCTAGTGTCTTCTATATTGGCTTGCCTAACCCCGTTGTTGGGCGCCATAGCGACCTGAATTAGGATTTGGGTCGTGACAACCAGAATACCCTCTAGAAGAACCTGGTGCCGATGAGCGCTAAACTAAAGATGCATGGGACGAACTCTAAGCTTGACGGGCACTGAGAGATGACTGGCCCTGATGTTTACTCTATGAACCATGACCATATGATGCACCATGGTGAACTAGATGAGCCGTCTGAGTATGCCTATAAGAATGACCCCTGCCATGGTGGAACTGACCTACAGAAGGAACACCACTAAAAGCTCCTAACCCATGAGGCCTCTTGTCCTCCCTCTCAACCCGCTCCTAGATGCGGACCATCTCTATCTGCCGAGCAATATCAACAACCTTATAAAACGTAGCACCAGATACCCTTTCCTTAGTCATAAGAAACCGCAGCTGATATGTGAGGCCATCAATGAACCTCCTGATCCTCTCCCTATCAGTGGGAACCAACCAAACTGCGTGATGAGCCAACTCAGAAAACCTCATCTCGTACTGCGTCGCAAACATGCCATCTTGACGAATCTGCTTAAACTGTCTGTGCAGCTCCTCTCTGTGAGACTGCGGCACGAACTTCTCCAAGAAGAGAATGGAAACTCCTGCCATCTTAGTGGTGTTGCACTGGCCGACCTGTGCCTCTCATAAGCCTCCCACCATCTGAAGGCAGGACCAAAAAACAAAAAATTAGTGAACGAGATCCCACTGGTCTCCAGAATACACGCTGCCCGAATCATTCGCTCGCACTTATCAAGAAAGCCCTAAGCATCCTCTGACTCAGCACTGCTAAATGATGGAGGTCGAAGTCTCCCTAATCTCTCAAGTCTCCTCTCCTCATCATCAGCCATAATGAGGACTACTAGGGCCTAAGAAGCTACAACCGGCTGGGCTGGTAGTGCCCCTGGTGTCTGGAGTCCCTGCATCGCCTGCTCGGGTGTACGGGTGTCGGGAGTCTGGGTACCTCCCCCGGCCTGAGAAGTGGCTGTTGCGGCCCTAGATGGTGGTACTGGTGGTTGTCCATCATGTCCAGTAGTACGTGTCCTCAGAATCTGTGAAAGAATAGAATAACATAAGTTAGTTACCGAAGTCAACAAATCTGCACGACAAAAATACAAGAATGTGAAATTTCCTAAGGGTTCGACAACCTCTCGAAGATAAGTACAGACGTCTCCGTACCAATCCACAAGACTCTACTAAACATGCTAATGACTTGTGAGACCTATGTAACCTAGGCCTTGATACCAACTTGTCACGGCCCAAAACTAACGTCGTGATGGAGCCTATCGCGGGACTAGGCAAGCAAATTACACAACTTTTTCAACATAACCAAAAGCTTTAAAAAGTACAGAAGCAGTTAATATTTAAGGAAAACCTTTTGAAAACATAAATAAATATGCACCCCAATACAATCTCTCCCAAAACCGGGGTGTCAACGAGTACATGATCATTTACAATGAAAGATAGTCTAATACAATGTCTAAAGAGTAAAAAATTAAAATCCAAGTAAAGATAACGAAGGAGGGTCAAGGTTTGCGAATGTCATGAATCTACCTCGATAGTCTCCCGAGATCCTGACTCCACACTTAACAGCCGCCGTGACCGGAAGAACCTGGATCTACACACGAGGAGCAGGGTGTAGCGTGAGTACACCCAACTCAATAAGTAATAAATTCAAACTTTGGACTTAAAGTAGTGATGAACTCAACTGGCACCGTTCAATATAGAAATAATAGTGTAGAAACGTAGGCATGCTTATAAGATTAACAGATAAACTCAAAACAGTAAAATAGATCAAATCTGAATGATAAGAAGAATATAACTTTTCCACTTCTACATGCCAATGCACATGTTGTATGTGATGCACCATGTTGACATCCTCATGTTCTCACACTCTCAAATGCTCAATCACTCAATACTATATATGGCCAATCCGGCCAAGGGAAGATCCATCCCAGAATATATACATTGACTGACCATCAGTTACCCAATACTGAGTATGGCCAATCCAGCCCGTGAGGAAGATCCATACTGAGGTATATAAGTGCTTCGGATAAGATACATATCCTTCCCCCAATATAATCAACCGCACTCACTAGGTGTATGTGCAAACTCTAAAGGGGATTCTTCATCCCAAGCACTGTCATAAATCAATATAACTGCTGCGGCGTGTAGCCTGATCCCATAAATATAACTCATAATCAATCCCTTGGCCTAACTCAGTCATCAATCTCTCCAGTCTCTCACACGGGCCCACTCATGTCAATGAAACTAGCCCGAAAATAATGATATGATGCATCAATAAATAACAACAGAGACTGAGATATGATGTGAAATAAATGAATATGACTGAGTACGAAATATCAATGAAATCAGTAATACAACAACAAGAAACGACCGCTATGGGTCCCAACACTACAAGCATATAGCCTAAACATGATCTCTAGCATGATTAACAACTTAATTACTTTATCACATGATGAAAACACGGATATCAACAAAATAAGTCCACTATACAGTGCCATGGAATCGACCAGGTAACAACTCACACGGTGCACGCACGCACGCCCGTCACTTAGCATGTGCGTCACCTCAACAACAATCATATAACACTTATTTCAAGGTTTCGAACCCTCAGAGTCAAATTTAGAAGTGTTACTTACCTCAGTACGAGAAAAACTCTACTCCAACATGCCTTTGCCTCGAAAATCAGCCTCCAAATGCCTTGAATCTAGCCATAAACAGTACGATACAATCAATACGGGCTAATGGTATCAATTCTATAAAAAATTACGAAGTTATAACTTAAAAATTCAAAATCGGCTCAAAATCGGCCCCTGGGCCCACGTCTCGAAATCTAACAAAAATCACCAAACCCGAAATCCATTCAACCCCGAGTCTAACCATATCAAATTTACTCAAATCCAATAACAAAATCCCATTCAAAACCTCAAAAATCTATCCCAAGAACTCTTCTTCATTTTCCTCAATCTTCCACCCTAAATCACAATTTTAATGGTAGAATCAAAGGCATAATCATGGGAAATAACCAAAACTTGATAGGAATCACTTACCCCAAACACCTACGTGAAAATCCCTCCAAAAATTTGCCTTCTACGAGCTTCCAAATCAATTTTGTGATATGAGCTCCAAACTCTCATTTTTGAATATTTTATTCTGCCTAGTTACGCCTTCATCGCGAACGCGACCTTCGTCGCGTTCGCATAGAACAACTCAGACTTCCCCTTATATTAAACCATCGCGAACGCGTCCTATGACTCCTGAACGTGAAGCTTTACCGACCCCACTCATCGCGTACGAGACCTCACCCCCGCGAACACGTAAACCAATAGCATATGGTCCCCAGTTGTCTCTTCCATTCTTCGCGAACGCATCCCCAATCTCACATTCGCGATGCATTATCTGCCCAACCTTCGCGAACGCGTCCTCGTCTTCGCGAATACGAAGAACAAATCTCCCCCAGCCTCCAAATGCACTAGCAATCTTCAGCCAACAAGCCAAGTCCAAGATCTGCCAACCATCCGAAACTCACCTGAGGCCCTCGGGACCTCAACCAAACATACCATAAAGTACCAAAACATCATACGAACTTAGTTGAACCCTCAAATCACCTCGAACAACATCAAAAACACAAATCGCACATAGATTCAAGCCTAATGAACTTTGAATTTCCAAATTGATACAATCGACGCCTAAACCTATCAAATCAGGCCCGACTGAACCTAGATTTTACACATAAGTCCCAAATGACAACACTGACCTTCTTCAACTTCTGAAATCGAAATCCGACCCCGATATCAAAAAGTCCACTCCTGGCCGATTCTCCCAAAAATTCAATTTTCGCCAATTCAAGCTTAATTCCACTACGGACCCCCAAATCACAATCCGGACACGCTCTTGGGTCCAAAATCACCCAACGGAGCTAGTGAAACCATCAAAATTTAAATCTGGGATCGTTTACACATAAGTCAACATCCAGTCAATTTTTCCAACATAAGCTTTTCATTATGAGACTAAGTGTCTCAATTCATTCTGAAATCTCTCCTGACCCAAGCCGACTAACCTAATAAGTCATATAACAACTATAAATAACAAAAGGAGCAGTATATGGGAATGGGGCTACTACTCTCGTAACGACCGGCCGGGTCGTTACAAACGCCTGGTCCATGATGGTAATCTTCAGGAGGCGTATACGCAATATCAAATCCTAGTAGTGCATCCACTCGAGCAACTCTTAATATGTACGCAGTAAGATCAGCAACCTAACGACCCCTATCATGCACAAATAAGGCTTCGTCGCTTATATGCTGCTACATCTGCAGACCCATCTGGTAGAAACGGTGTAAGTCAATAGCATACATAGCATATAATATATTAATTAAGGAAGGATGTTAAGGAAATCTAACACGACAAGTAAGTATATCAAACAAACTAGTGTCTCATGCCTCCCGACGTATGGAACATACCGACCACTCTCCCGATAAATGGTATTACCGATCAAAGTTTGAGTAACACGGTGACACCAAGGCATGTACTCTTGCTGCCCGTCAACACGGTCATGTCGAGAGTATGGAGAATCAAGCCCAGTCTCTTATCTCAGTCCTCTATCTGGGCCTCTAGCCAGGCCAAGTATGCCTGGTCAACCCTGCTGCGATTATCCTGCTCATAATGTGTGGAATGCCAACTGGGAGGAGAAGGTATAAGTTGCCGGTGACCAAACTGTCGCGGCCCCTCGTCTTGTCACATGATGCTCGAGTATATCGAGATATATTAGTGAGACCTCAGACATCCATACAACTCGTCCACGTGAGTAATAATCTGGCAAACTGACGATGAACTCGTCACTGTATGGCCTCCAAATAAACTATTTATTAAATGCAAGAATAGTTAGTAAACTCAAGACAGATCAAGCATTATCAACCAAACTTAGTCAAGTATTTTACCTGAGCATCTTCAAGTAGATATAACAGATCCCTATAATAAGGGAGATGGTGTCAAGCCTCAACCTCAAGGGTGCGGCCTCGCCTATCTACCCACCTCCTAGCACGTGGTAGAAACAACGATGGTGGTGCATCTGTAGCTAGGTCATGGAGGGGGAAAGATCTACAAGAAGTGCTCCTAAGCCCAAACCTAATATTGAATGTGGATGTAAATTTGAGTAATATTTACTATCTGTATGATAATCATGGAAATAATTGACAATATTATCACCTGCAGTAGCAGAAAAATTTGACAACGTCTCTCACGGTACCCATGGACGCCCTGCACAAGTGCCGATAATGGTAGGCTAGAACAAATCCATCCCAGTTGTACATAGGTAAGTCCACTATCCGCTCCAGATGATGTAAGAACCGCAGGCTAACAAGGTATTTTGAAGTATTCGCGAAAAGAATACCACCAAACATCATCAATATCAATAGCCTCGACTTCCTCTTAATAACCTCAAATGGTGAGTTATCTGTGATCTCCCCGTGCAGCGCCTCCAGATGCTGCCTAACATGCAATAAATGTAATCGACTAACTCCACTCATAGAAGTCGGCTCTGTCAACTAGAATCTAGTAAGCCTCAACAATATTTGTAGATAGTCAAGCCTCCTATAATCCCTAAGAGCGGGCGGGTAGGGACAACCAGACCATCAATGGGAAACTCGAATAATACCTCCATGTCCTCTAACGTGATGGTAGCCTTGACGCTAGGCAGATGAAATGTATGAGTCTCAAGTTTCCACCACTCTGATAAAATCCGGTAAAAACCAATTCATTGAAGGCACGCATGTAAGGGGATGAAGTGGATGGTCCCTAATGAACTCCCAAAAATGTCAATGCGTCTAGGGTGGAAGGTTGGGGACAGCAAATGTTCATCCCAGATGTGTGAAAACCTATGTCCCCCTGGAGCAAAAGTAGCTCCCGAACAGCAGGTCCAGGATGCACAGACGGACGATCCATGAGAATGTCTATAAATTGAATAATATTAATTAATTATTATTCCTTTTTAAGCGTTTAACGTCTCGAAATATATTGCAAAAATTTTCTATTAATATTTAATTCGTAATTTTTTATATTATTACTTAATTTGATATAAAGTATTTATTTATATGTTAAATCTTTGGATGTTACGACTAAACTTGGCATGGTTTTGTTTGTACTGTCAACTTTTTTTCATATTTATTCAGCATTTCAAGAAAATTAAAATTTTAATTCGTTTAACTTATCGGGATATTTTTGATAATTATTTTAATAAAAATTATTATTAAATATTTATTGCGTTCGTAATGATTTATATTTTAATTTTGTTACTTTAATAAAATCAAATTGCACGATCTCTTTTAACAAGCTTATTTGTCTTCTTTTTTTTTTAATACTATATACTTATTTTGTTTAACTAATTGATATTATTTTAAAAAATACTATTAAGTATTTATTTTGTTCGTAACACTTTGTATGTTAATTTGTTATATTTTACACAAAATACCGACAACATCTCTTTCATTCTGACAACTAATCATTTTATGCTTCATATCTAATAATACATTTACTATATACTTAAAAATTGATTAATATTTAATCTGTAATTGATTACTCTAACCGGACACGTTAACACTTGTTTGGATGGTTGTTACATGTCGTTTCATAATATATCGTATTTGTGATGACCCAAAAGGTCATCCCGTGTAATTTTAATTAGAACTGTGTTCCGAGGCCTGAAAGCTTCCGTTTATCTTACCTCGATGTGCCGGGAAGCCTTTATGTGAAAAACAAATGATAAAATGTAGAATTTACGATAATTAATTGAATTAAGTTGACTTTGGTCAACATTTTTGGTAAACGGACCCGGACCCGTGATTTGACGGTCCCAGAGGGTCGGTAGGAAAATATGGGACTTGGGCGTATGCCCGCAATCGAATTCCGAGGTCCCAAGTCCGAGAAATGAATTTTTAAAGAAAATTATTTTCTGAAAAATATAAAGACTTTTAAAAATGAACTATGATGTGAAAACTGTGTTACCGGGCCCGTATTATGGTTTCGGAGCCCCGAGCAGGTTCAATATGTTTAAACTGTGCCATCTGTGAAATTTGGTAAGGAACGGACTCCGTTTGAGGTAATTCGGACTAAAAATGGAAGATTTAAAGTTTATGAAGTTTCGAGAAAATTCTATAGATTTTGGAGTTTAATTCATTGTTTTTTATGTTGTTTTGGTGATTTAAGTACTCGAATAAGTTCGTAGGATGATTTTGAACTCGCGTGTATAATTGGTTTTGATCCCCGAGGGCTCGGAAGAATTTCGGGTAGGTGTCGGGGTGCAAAAGTGTTGGAAAATCTGGTGTAAATGGGTTTTGCTGGTGTCTGGTGTCGAGTACTATGCGATCGCATAGCACCCCTCCGCGATCGCATAGTTCAGTGAGGGGAAGGGGAAGGGTTTCTGTTGCACTATGCGATTGCATAGCAACCTCCACGATCGCATAGTGTATGAGTTAGGCTGGGGGGCTGGGTAGGATAGTACTGTGCGACCGCACAAAGCCCTCTGCGATCGCAGAGCCTTAGGAAACACTCTATTATGCGATCGCACATACTTCTTCGCGATCGCGTAACATTAAACGCCCAATTATATTTTTAAGTCAAAAATCAGAATACTCATACTGGATTTTCTACCCTTTTCACAACTCTCTTCTTCTCCAAACCCCATAGACGATTTTCAAGCTATTCTTCCACCATAACCTCTTAGGTAAGTGATTCTAACATTATTTTCTTCCATTTTTCATCAATATTCACAAGATTCTAGGCCTAAAAACATGAAATCAAAGGTAGAAATTGGGGTTTTGGGTAGAGTTAGGGCTTTTTGAATTTTTGGGAATTCAACCTCGTTTTGGGGCCGGATTTTAAAACAAATTATATATTCGAGCCCGTGGGGGAATGGGTGATCGGGTTTTGGTCCGAACCTCGTGTTTGGACCAAGCGGGCCCGGGGTCAAATTTTGGAATTTTTGGAAGAATGTTGGGAATTCTATAATTAGGCTTTGGAATTGAATTATTGAGTAATTATTGATGTTATTGAGTCGATTATGTCTAGATACGATCGTTTCGGAGTCGAGTTCGAGAGGAAAAGCGGTGTTAGAGGCTTGATTGGCATTCTTGGAGCCGAGGTAAGTGTTTGGCCTAACTTTAGCTTGTGGGAATAGGTGTGGAGTCGTATGTGCTACTTGTTTCTATCATGTTCAAGGTATAGGTGAGGTGACGAGTACCTATACATTATTTGTCAAGCATGCCCGTGAGTCGGTTTTGGTGTATTACATGTTATTGCTTCGATATTCATTGTGTTATGAAGTAGATTCATTTTGGAAGTTTTTCATTTGATGAGAATACTTGATTAAGGATTTATGATAAGTTGTTTCAGTTGAGGATTGATTTTACTAAGTTATATACTCGTATGGATTGGTTATAGCTGAGTCCCTTGTCGGACGATATTATTTTTGGTTGTTATCCCCTTGCTGGGTGGTTATGAATTGTACTTCCTACTGTTGATTTCCTTGCCAAGTTATTGTTTGATATTGATTGGGTGAGGAAGAGTGTAAAGCACGAAGGGTGATGCCGTGTATTCATTTCATTTATTGCATTGTGAGGAAGAGAGTAAAAGCACGAAGGGTGATGTTGTGCCATGATTTTACATTTAAAAGCACGAAGGAACATGCCGTGCCCTTTTATTTATTTATTGCATGGTGAGGACGAGAGTAAAAGCACGAAGGGTGATGACGTGTACTTGTTTTGGTAAGGATGAGAGTAAAGCACGAAGGGTGATGCCGTGTACATATTTGTTTATGTTGTTACTTCCTGTTGACCTTCACTCTTCTATATTGTTTCCTTGCTCAGTTTTTCATTATTGTTCTCTTTGTTTCCCACATTATTTGCGCCCCCTTCCTTGTCGTACTTAAATGTTCATTTACTGTTATTTCCCTGTTATATATTGTAGAACTGTACAAGTGATTTGTTGTTGTCGTGTCTAGCCTCGTCACTACTTCGCCGAGGTTAGGCTCGGCACTTACTCAGTACATGGGGTCGGTTGTACTGATGCTACACTTGCACTTCTTTATGTTGTGCAGATTACGCAGCCGGACCCAGTGGACACTGATAGAGGCAGTATCCTTCAGTCCACACAGGCGACATCGAGGTAGTCCCGCAGACGTTCGTGGGCCTTGGCGTCACCATCTATCTTCTCATTTTCTGTCTTATTTTGTAGTTCCAAGACAATTGTATTTACTTATTTCAGACCCTTTGTATTTAGTAAACTCATAGACTGTTCGTGAGGTTGTGAAACCGGTTTCTGGGGTTGTTCTTACGGAAATTATTATGGGATGCCTATTTTAGTTCTTGAACTTCACATTACTTCCGAATTTTATTATACACGTTCTAGTTAGTTTTGGTTATTTAATAGTTGATAAGTCAATCTAATCAAAACGTTGGCTTGTCTAGCGGGTTCAACGTTAGACGCCATCACGGCCTGAAGGTGGGATTTCGGGTCGTGACAGTATTGTATTGTACTGTATTGTATTGTTTAATGAATACAACATTTGGATAGATTGTATTATTTACCATCATTTCATGATGCCACGCACCAATAATATGAAGAATAACATTGTAAAATTACCAAGAAAAATAGGATACAAAGTACAAATATTGTATACAAAAGCAGGATAAAGAATAAAATATGATTGTTTAATAATAAGGAAGGGAAAGATGAGAGGAAAAAACAAGGCAACGATGCCACCACAGCAAATCGGTCGTTTCATAAAGTGACACTTTTTGTCATTAGGTAACGACGCATTTAACGATACAATACAATAAAATTTAAGTAACAATCAAAACAAACATTGTATTTAAAGTAGCAATACGATACAATACAATGGGTAACAACCATCCAAACAAGATATAATGAGGGCACGTAGTTATTGTTCTACACTAAAGAATACTAAAGGCACACTACTCTAGATGGCAATAAATAACATCAGTTAACATAAATTATAATTTATTTACAGTTCTACTACAGTAAAGGACATCACTAAAGGGAACTAAATAATACTAAAGTCACATATTATTGTTGTATAATTATAAAAATAATCAACAAACAAAAAATTCAACAACTATATAACAAAGGCATAATAAACAATTTTGATACAAATTTCCTAAACATTAAACTAATTCCGATAAAAATATTAAAATAAAATTCCTAGAATACATGTTTTGAATTTTTTTGAACGGAGTAAAAATGACGCTTTGACAACCAAATCACGCGTTAAGCGAGTTTCACTCGACGAGGCAGCCTTGGATTGGGTTTTAGATCGATAAAATATGACTAACACAAGATTTTAGGGAGGTTTGTGGGCTTCAATGGACTTTTTTTTTTAAAATGGGGGGGGGGGGGGGGGGGGGGGGAGGGGGGTTGGAGAATGGTTCTATCAGGAAAGATAGTTGGTATATTAATTTATGTATAGCGCATGAATTACATGCGCTATTGTAACGACCCGACCGGTCGTTTTACTTTTTAGAACCTCGTTCCCTAAATAAGGCTCCCCGTATGCACTTTTATTATTTTATGACTTGCGGGGATGGTTAGTTCGGGATTTGGAAGAGTTTTGGTTTAAATCGGAACACTTGGTTCCATGGTTTGGCTTCCGAGATCAAGAATAGTTTGGTATGGTGATTTAAGACTTGCATGCAAAATTTGGTGTCATTCCGAATAGTCTAAGTATGATTCGGCGCGTTCGGAGCAATTCAGAAACTTGAAGTTCATATCTTGGTTCAATTTGGTTTTGGGGTGTGATTCCTTTTTTTTTTGTTTTACGCGTTTCGAGAGTTCGAGTAGGTCCAAATTATGTTTATGGACTTGGTGGTGTAGTTGGATGGGGTCCCGAGGGGCTCGGATGTATTTCGGACCACCGAGAGCCAAGTCGAAGAAACCAGATTTTCCAGTTCTGGTTTCCTTCTTCCAGAACGCAGAAGGACCTTCACGTTCGCGATGAAGGGATTTGGACTGTGTGGGTTTTGTGCTTCGCGTCCGCGGAGGCTTGGAGCTAGTGGTCTACACGTTCGCGGAAGACCTATCGCATTCCCGAAGGGTCGAGGAGCCTGGGCCTGGGCAACCCAGTTGCCTTAAGCGATATCGATGAAAGGCACGCGTTCACGATAAGGAGTCGACCTAGTACACCGTGTTCGCGAGGGTCGTTTCGCGATCGCGAAGAAGGATTTTTATGGTTTCTTCAAATTTGCCTTCGCGGACGCGTAGGCTTGGTCGCATTCGTGATGAAGGTTCATGCCTGGGCAGAATGTTTTAAATCGGGACTTAGCCATTTTTGGGGTCATTTATTGCACTCTTGGGCGATTTTGGAGCTTCAAAAAGGAGAATTTCAACCTAGCTATTGAGGGTAAGTAATTTCTACCTAATATGAGTTTAATACATAGATTATGGGTAGATTTTAATATGTAAATTTGTGGAATTCATGGGTTTAGATGAAAAACCTAGGTTTTGATAAAAATGCTATTTAACCACAAAAATGGTTATGAAATTTAGTGAAAATTATATATTTGAGTTCATGAGGTTATGGGTAACAACATTCTTCAAAAAATTTCAAAATTCGGGCACGAGGGCCCGGGGGTGAATTTTAGGAATTCTTCAATTGGGGTTGGGTAATCACTTTAATAGTTGGGATACGAACTTTTGAGCATGTATTGATTAATTTTGTATACCATTTGACTAGTTTTGGATTGTTCGGCACCGAGTTGAGGCTTTAGAGTGAATTTGAGGCCGGTAAATAAGCTTTGAGACGAGGTAAGTCTCTTGTCTAACTTTGTAAGATGGAATTTACCCAATAGGTGAATCAAATTAATATTTGTGTCTAATTGTGGGGGCTACGTACGCACAAGCTGATGAAAGCCCGTGCGTAGCTAATATTTATGCTTATGTCCGGGTAGTTTAGGACCCAAATCATGAATTACATGTAATATATACACCTATTTGTTAATTTAAATGCCTAATTATATTAAAAACTTGTTTGAAGAACGGTAAAGGACCAGATTTCACTTGCTTATGTTTTGAGCGGATTACTTGACCATAGATGGAAATTTTATTGCATCGTGTATTGGCCTTATTATAACATGAAAGTTTAATACTTATAAAGTATCCTCCCTTCTTGTGGATCGTGCCTAACACCTCGGCAATGGAGTAGATGCATCTATGGATCGCGCCACACGTCCCTCGACAGTGTACACGTTATTCTGGATTAGGTCGTACGACCTCAACATAATTCATGCTTAATATTACTCGGAGCCTAATCATGTTTGATATTAAATTGTGGTTGCGAGGTTAAAGGTATAAATGATAAGAATTTATATGAAATATTATTAATTTTATGAAAGAATTTAATTGTCCCTGCTTGTTAGGTGGTTTTTATTATTATTTATATAACCCCTAATATTTTAGAATTTCTGTATTAAATTGTTATCCCATAGTAAGTGTCGAAGTCAACCCCACGTCACTACTTCATTGAGGTTAGACATGATACTTACTGGGTACATGTTGTTTATGTACTCACCCTAGATTTTTGCATTAACCGTGTAGGATCTGAGGCAGGTGCATATGGTGATCTACCGGCGCGCACCCTCGTTACCCGAAGGCCTAGTGGTAAGCTGCATTTCCTAAGCCGTTCCGCAGCATCATCAGATAGTAGCTAGAGTTTGTATAATCTATTAGTGTTCATACACTTGTGACACCAGGTCTTGGCATACGCAGTAGTAGACTTGTAGTTTGTTTTATTTTCTATGGTTATGATTGCACTCAGCTGCTTTCGTTTTATTTATTTTAAGCTTGTTGTTTCTTAATCCTTTAAATAAAGGAAAGTTTAATTACTTAAAAATTTATCAAAAAAGGGAATCAAGTGGTTAATTCACTGTTGGCTTCCCTAGCAGCGGTGCTAGTCGCCATCACGACCTATAATGGAATTGGGTCGTGACAACATGGTATTAGAACACTAGGTTCACATAGGTATCACAAGTTATGAGCAGGCCTAATAAAGTCGTGTGGATCGTTGCGGAGACGTCAGTACTTATCTTCGAAAGGCTATAGGGTATTAGGAAACTACTCTTTCTTCATATCGTATCGTGCAGTTTATGATATATTAAGTGTCGTTCTCTTATTCTCTCACAGATGGTGAGAACGCGCACGACAGATATTCCAGACTCGGGAGGAGCCGCTCCCCCCGTTGCTAGAGGATGCGGCAGAGGCCGAGGGAGGGCACCAGCCCGAGGTAGGGGATGAGGATATCCCAAAGCTTCTCCGGCTATGCCACCAGCGGATCCAATAGAGGATCCTATTATTGAGGAGCAGGGAGAGGTGCCTGCAGCCGAGCCAGCCCCGGTGGATTTCATGTCCGCACTAGGATTTCAGGAGGTCATGGGCCGTATGTTGTGGTTCATTGACACTATGAATCGGGCTGGTTTATTTCTAGTGGACCCGACCATGTCACAGGAGGGAGGGGGAGCATAGACCCCTACCGCTCAGGCTCCAAGGCATGCATCTATCGTATATCAAGCACTGGGCACACTACCCGTGGGCGGAGCCCAGCCAGTGGCAGCAGTTGTACCTGAGCCCAGATCAGGTGCGGTCGGCGATCCGAAGAAGCTATTAGATAGATGGACCATACTACGTCCTCCTGTATTTGGAGGTGAGAGTCATGAAGATCCCCAGGACTTCATCGATCGGTGCAGGGACTGACTACACAACATGAGGATACTAGAGTCCCATGGGGTGGACTTTGCTACTTTCTAGCTGTAGGGAAGGACCTGTAGATGGTGGCAGATTCTCCTCCCATGACTTGGGATAGGTTCACCCATATCTTTTTGGATAGGTACATCCCCCTCTCTCAGATGGAAGAGTTGCGGTTTCAGTTCGAGCAGCACTAGCAGGGTCAGATGTCAATGACCGACTATGAGGTGAGGTTCTCTGAATTCTCTCGCCATGCACTTATGATACTTCCTACTGATACAGAGAGAGTGCGGAGGTTTGTTGCGGGGTTTCACACTAGTATTCAGGCCACCAAAGCCCGAAAGGTCGAGATGGGGATATCTTACGAGCTGGTTGTGGATATAGCTCGGAGGATCGAGGGTGTATGTCAGCGTAGCCAAGAGCAGGCTACATGGGACAAGAGGTTTCGATATTCCAGAGAGTTCAGAAGTGCCCCGGCTGGGGGTAGAGGTCAGTTTGTGAGGGGTCAGTCCAGTAGGCCCGCATATCCAGCACCGCCACCTCCTCGGGGTGCTCCAGTGTGATCCTATTTCAGCGCAATGCTAGAGAGTTCATATCGCCCACCATCTATTCAGGGTTCCTCTAGTGGGTACAGGCCATCAGGGTTAGACTTCAGGTCAGCAATCCACCGCACCAAGAGATTGTTTCGAGTATGGGGATCTCAATCATGTGCGGAGGTTACCCCAGGCTTCGGGGCAAGGCGGTGCAACAAGGTCAGCAACCTATATTTACAGCACCAGTTTTCCCACCAAGGGCCGTCCTAGAGGTGGAGGCCAGATAAGTGGTGCACCATCTAGGTTCTATGTTTTTCCAGTCAGACAAGATGCAGTGGCCTTAAATGTCGTGATCACAGTTATTATTTCTGTTGGCAGTACGGATGCTTCAGTACTATTTGATCCAAGGTCTACCTATTCATATGTGTCATCCTTGTTTGTTCATTTCCTGGATATTCCTCGTGAGTCCTTGGGTACTTCTATTTATGTGTCCACTCTAGTGGGTGATTCTGTTGTTGTGTATCGGGTCTACCGGTCATGCATTGTTACATTATGTGGATATGAGACTAGAGTTGATCTTCTACTACTTGATATGATCGACTTTGAGGTCATCCTGGACATGGACTGGTTATCTCCACATCACGCCATCCTTGATTGTCATGCCAATACTGTAACCTTGGCGATGCCAGAGTTGCCTAGATTTGAGTGGAAGGGTTCATCTGTTAGCACACCTAGTCGGATCATCTCTTTTATGAAGGCTCAACACATGGTCGAGAAGGGTAATTTGGCTTATCTACCCTATGTTCGTGATATTATCGCAGAGTCTTCTGCGATTGATTCAGTACTCATAGTCCAAGAGTTCTCCAATGTATTTCCTTCCGATCTTCCAAGCATGCCACCAGATCGTGATATCGATTTCTGCATTGATTTGGCTCCAGGTACCCAACCTATATCTATCCCACATACCGTATGGATTCCAAAGAGTTGAAAGAGTTCAAGGAATAACTTGAGGAGTTTCTAGCAAAGGGGCTCATTAGGCTGAGTATATCACCTTGGGTGCACCAGTATTATTTGTGGAGAAGAAAGCTGCGACTATGCGGATGTGCATTTATTACCGCCAGTTGAAAAAAGTCACCATTAAGAACAAGTACCTGTTGTCGTGGATTGATGGCTTGTTTGACCAGTTGCAGGGTGCTAGGGTGTTCTCTAAGATCGACTTGAGATCGGGGTTTCATTAGTTGAAGATTCGGGATTCGGATGTTTCGAAGACTGCTTTCCGGACTAGATATGGCCATTATGAGTTTCTAGTGATGTCCTTCGATTTGACTAACACCCTAGAGGCGTTCTTGGATTTGATGATCAGGATGTTCAAGCCTTATATTTATTCGTTCATCATTGTCTTCATTTATGACATTTTGATCTACTCGCACGGCATGGAGGAGCACGGGTAACATTTGAGAGTGGTGCTTAAGACTTTGCGGGAACAAAAGTTATATGCTAAGTTCTCCAAGTGTGAGTTTTGGCTAGATTCTGTAGCATTCTTGGGGCATGTTGTATCAGGGGAGGGTATTAAGGTGGATCCCAAGAAGATTGAGGCAGTTCATAGCTGGCCTCGTCTTACTACGGCGACTGAGATCAGGAGCTTCTTGGGGTTAGCAGGTTATTATCGCCGGTTTGTGGAAGGCTTCTCATCTATTGAAGAACCTTTGAATAGATTGACCCAGAAGGGTGCTCCGTTCCGTTGGTCCGATGATTGGAAGGCAAACTTCCAGAAGCTCAAAACAGCTTTGACTACAGCACCAGTTCTAGTATTGCCTTTCTGGTTGGGGATGTAAATCGTGTATTGCGACGCTTCACGCGTTGATTTGGGTTGTGTATTGATGCGAGTTATTGTATATGCTTCACGTCAGCTGAAGTCCCATGAGAAGAATTATCCTGTACACGATTTGGAGTTGGTCGTTATTGTTCAAGCTCTTAAAATCTGGAGGCATTATCTTTATGGAGTGTCCTGTGAGGTTTACACCGACCATCGTAGCTTACAGAATTTGTTCAAACATAGGGATCTCAAATTGAGGAAGTGTAGGTGGCTTGAGTTACTGAAGGATTACGATATTACCATTCTTTACCATCCGGGCAAGGCATGTAGTTGTGGATGCCTTCAATAGGAAGGCGGAGAGTACGGGTAGTTTGGCATTTATTTCAGTAGAGCAGAGGCCCTTAGCTTTAGGCATTCAGTCCTTGGCTAACTAACTTGTGAGGTTGGATATTTCATAGCCCTATCGAGTACTTGCATGCGTCGTTGCCTAGTCTTCACTATTGGAGCAGATCAAGGCTCGAAAGTTTAATGGTACGCACTTGTTGGTTCTCAGAGTGACGGTATTATAGGGTGGTTCCAAGGAGGTTACTATCGGTGAAGATGGTGTACTGCGACTCCAGGGTAGTCTATGTATTCCTAATGTCGATGGCTTGAGAGAGAGGATTCTAGAGGAGGCACATAGTTCACGGTATTCTATTCATCTAGGAGCTACAAAGATGTATCGCGATCTGAGGCAACATTATTGGTAGGAGAAGATGAAGAAAGACATAGTTGAGTATGTTGTGAGGTGTCTAAATTGCCAGCATGTTAAGTATGAGCACTAGAGGCCAGGTGGCCTACTCCAGCAGATGATTATACCTGAGTGGAAGTGGGAGCGGATTACTATGGAATTTGTAGCTGGGTTGTCGCGGACCTTGCAAAAGTTTGATGCAGTTTGGGTCATGTTGATACCCAATTTTTTCCAAAAATATTTTAAATTGCATATATATCTTCAAAATCATGCATTAATAACAATTGGTATTTTTCCACAATTTTCCTTCACTAATTTATCCGACATTTTATTTTCAATAAATAATTACAAATTGCATCACAAATGATTTCAAAAGCATTTCTTGATTTAATTTATTGTTATGGTCCTATTAAGACCAAATTATTTCACAATTAGCCAATTTGACATCTTTTGACTATAATTGCAATAACTTTGCAATTATAGCCCAAGTATATAATTGTATACTATTTTTGACCAAAAATTAGCCATTTGTATTTTTAAATATTAAATAATTATGTTAAACTATTCTCTATGCATAAAATTATTTTTTTACAATTATTAGTTTTTTTGTAAATTGTTTCAATTAATTCAAATTGGATATTTAACAAATAGCCTATTATTATTTCAATTCTAGCCTAATTGAACCAGACCCAAACCTGATTGAATTAACCCAAATACCAGGCCCAATCCACTTAAATCCACCCGACCCAATTCCTCTTTTAATCTGGACCGTTGATCATTTCTTATCAACGGACCAGATTCATTCTTACCTAAATTAATCCTAAAGACTACCCCCAAACCCTCATTCCCTTCCTCTCATTTCTCTCATTACACTCCGCCGTTACACTCTCCTCTCATCTCTCAAGCTCTCTGCTAAACCTAAGCTCACACTCACCGGTCGTCGACTCGCCAGTAAATATGGTGGTTCCGCCACAATCTCTAGCCTTCATGGCTCCCTCACACGCCTAATTATTGCTTCCCTAAGGTCCTCAAGAGAACCAGAAGCGGTTCAACTCACCCTATGGCCTTTTCATGCAGTTCTCAAGCCACCCTTGGCCTGTCCGAGTAAGATCCTTCTATCTCTGGCTAAACCCAATGGTTTCTAAGCCGATTCTCTCTATCTCTAGGTTATCTCTCTATGAAACCCTAACTCATTTCTTGACTTCTCAGATCTTTAACAAATCTGAGTATATTTTGAGTTATCTTTACCATTTTCTTAAAGATGTTTCTGATTTTTCTAAGACGCCTCTTCGTCTTCAAACTAGGGTTTCTTAACCCCTTTTCAAAAATTGATTCTTCTTCTAATTTTAAGGTTGTTTTATAATTTCTACTATGTTTGGACGATTTACTTATGTTTTTCCTTTTTACCTGATTTATTATATTAAAAGCCCTAATTTTTTAGACTGTATTTGATAATATGTTCGTTTAATCTGCATGTGTGCTTGTTTCTCATGAACATTCTGTACTTTTGTGATTTTTACCTTATTAGGGTTTCTGATTTTTCCTATTCTTTCCTATCGTGTGTTTATCCCAGAAATTTGTGTTAATCAGTGTTATGTTCTAGTTTGAATTCCTGATTTATGTGATTCTTTTACCCTACTTTGCCTATGCTTGCCTATTATGTGTTTATTCCGCTTATTCTCAGAAATTCGTGTTAATCAGTGCTATGTTCTAGTTTGAATCCCTGATTTATGTGATTTTTTTACCCTACTTTGCCTATTCTTGCCTATATTATGTTTACTCTGTTCATTTGTGGTACTTTCCTTTAGTTAAATATTGCCTTCTATTGGAATGTCTGATTCCCTGTGATTGATATCCTCTATTCCTTACTGAATTCAACCTCTAAAATATTTTCTTACCTTATTTTATGGTCGATTATGCTGTCAAACTGATTCTTAAGCATCTTCCTTAATTAGATTTCCTGAACCTTGCCTCTATTACATGTTCTATACTTGTGCTATGTTGAAACTATTTTCTTACGTGTTATATTCAGCCTTATATAGTGTCTTTACGTATTTAATATATGCATATTACCGTTTGAAGTTAACTCCTTCAATTAAGGGAGTATCTATGCTGATTTTATACTAATTGGACCTAATTCCCTAATCACTGCTGGACTATTTATTCTAACTAGTTTCAAACTATATATACATGTTCTCTCATTAACACAAACATACGAACATATTGGTTCAAAAGCTCTCTCTCACACTCGAAACTTTCTGCTCTCTTTCTATGTTACATATTATTATTTTGAGTTAGTCGGCTGCAAGCCAAGGCTAACTATTGTGCTCTCATATCCTTCACTTTTGTGTTTACTGTCTTCTTTACTGGTATGTTCTGATTTCAATTCAAGTCCCAAACCAATATGCTTCTTTTACTACTTCAGTTTATCATGTTTCTATCTGTGATTTTGTTGTTCAATCTGAAACTAACATGTCTACTTTACTGCTTTATCAGCATGCTTCTGAATATGTCCAACCCCTTAGGATCAGCCTGCATATGAACCCCCCTTTGTAGTATACCTCAATGTGACTCTACCTTACTTATGTTTCTCTGATTTCTAGCATGAACCTTTTTTGTGCAAAGCAGTTGGCTATCCTAAGTTGTCTGGTCCTGTGTTGGTTTTGAGATTCATGAAGTGATGATACCATTAGCTATCCCCCTAGTTCCCTAAACCCCTATAAGAATTTCCGTGCTCCTGTAATTATGTGTGCACTACATGTGCTCTATGTGTTCCCAATTCCTATCACCCCTGTGTGTAGGTTTGTTCTTTCTGTTTTGGCTCTGTGTTCTTTAAGTATTGCTGAGTTTGGTTTTGGATCTATGTTTGATCCACTGTTTGTTTATTTATATAACTGTCTTCAGAAAAGTTGTTTTATTAAGCAAATCTCTCTTATTTTTAAAGTTATTTCAACTAAATCCCTTTCAACACTGTTTCTTACTAAGACCTTTTCAAAACTATGTCAAGCACTTTCACTCTATTCTTAGGTCCTTAAGTTCTGCCCCTCTATTGTGTGACTGCTTAGGGATCCCTATGAGGTCCCAATGAACTCTGATGCATTAGAGTTGGCTCTTCCATACTGCACTTACTCAATTATGGTTGTGAAATCTGGGTGTGAGCACTGCCCGGGATCCCTTGAGGTCCTTAGGGAACTCTAACACACCCGGAATGAGAAAGGCTATGAAACATCTGGGTATTGGAAGTTTTGGAAACCTGGGCCTTTTTTCAGGCTCCCTATAGTGTAACTTCTTTCTTTTTTTACTTATGTAATTCATTCAATATTGGTTTGTAATAATCTTTGTAAACGAATATTGGGGATGAATAGTGAAAAGGGGAGGGTAGTTATATATGTTATCAATATCAAAGGGTAGAAACCATTCTTTAGGTTTACATTTCCTATATGTGCATTAAAATTCATGTATAGGGCCAATGTATTTAAAGCATGTCATGCATTAATACCATGCTCTTAGGTTTCACGTATATTGTTTCAACATCTCGTTTTGACATTCTTACTATCACTTAAAAATCTTGTTTCTAGGCTAATAAATAGCATTAACATAAACTGTTACTTCTGCACATTTTTGAAATCATGCTTAACAATGTTGTAACTTTCTATGCATTTAAAATTCATGCTTTAAAAATTCTGCATATCTTGAAATCATGTTGTGCATTTAGAAATCCTGCTTAGGAATTCTACATATAAATCATTCTGCATTTTTATATGTGCATACTAGATACCCTGTTTAGGATTTCGTTCATACTCGCTCAGTCACACCTAGTTAAATTATTGATGCATGAAAAGGGACAAAAATCGGTCTCATATTTGTTAATCTCGTTTAAGTAAAACTGGTCATAATCCCTGTGTCTTTGCAATACTTAGAACAACATGCTCTTAGGTAAAAACGACTTCTGAATTATTAATAACTCTGGTGATTATTATGCATGATCCCACGCCTAGGCAAGCCTTAGATAATCAACCTTTAAAAAATTGGAAAATTATCTCTTGTTGTATACTGCTTAGCTTAATAGGCTTAAAATCAGTAGGCAAACTGATTAGGGCCCTGTTTCTGAAGTTATAAACCAAATATGCATATCTCTTGTGTTCTGATATTCACCTAGACATCATTTCCTAGAATCCTGTTTAATTATACTGCCCTTGTTTGTGATTGAGACGTGTTGCTTACATGCAATATTTGTGGAGGTAAATCTGAGCCTCTTAATTGCTTCTTTTCTGTTTTATCTGCTAAATTCCTATTTGTTCTTACCTGTCACCTTAGTATTTTTCTCCTTTTAACCTTAGGGGTCTGTCTAGAACTACCCATATGAAGAGGTCCTAAATTCTTCCATGACCATTAAGAAGGAACGGGTGACAGCACGCATAGAGATCGTAAATAACACTCGCCTAAATAACCGCTAAGGGGTGGGAAAGGGTAGATATGGATATGATGACCGGTGCGCTAATGCCACGTGTAGCCCCTCTTCTGATGAGTGATTACCGGGCATTGTACCGATGTGATCCTATAGGATAAACAACTTAGGAACCCCCCCCCCCCATTTCTTATATATATATATATATATATATAAGCATAGGCTATAAATCTTTTAAAGAATCTTCTACATGTGTTTAGACTTCAAATCTTTTAAACTTTAGCACATATGTGTGCTTAGACTGCGAACCTTTTCAAAACCTTTTTTCTATTCTACCTATATGTTTTCATTGCTTATGTGCTACTTTTCTCAAAATTCACAAAGCTTGTTTGGCCAGGAACCACAGTTGTGGACTTTCAGGGGTGCCTAACACCTTCCCCTTGAAGTAATTTCAAGCCCTTACCCAATCTCTGGTTATTCAAATCTGTGTTGTAAATGACCCTTTAGTAGGTGTCCTAACGCAACTTAATTCGTTAGGTGGCGACTCTTCAATTCCTTTATATACCCCTTTCCCAAAAGGAAGCGAGTTGTCCCAATAATGTCAAAAACCCTGACCGATCCGAAAGGAGAGGGGAAAAGGGGGCGCGACAGCATGGCGACTCTGCTGGGGATCTTAGGCTTTTACCACTTCAAACTGCTTTGTGAATTTGTACCTTTACTTTGTTAATATTTGCATCCCTTTCCCTTTCCCCTTTATGTGCAATTAATTGTCTATTTCTTTCAAGTATTTAATTTTTCTCAAAAGCAAAACTGACATGTTTCCTTGTTTCCCTTTGTAATCGCTTTTTAAATCATAACTGCTGTATTTACCACTTTCATAACGTACAAATACATGACTACATGCTTTTATTTCTTATTGTTGCATAACCATGCTCTACATCATACTCCGCTCGTGCCAATACAAATCCTATAGCAACGCTTGATGAGTGGTTGTGCTCTTCCTATTTTATATCACCCCTAAATTTGGAAAGTCTTATTTGCGGTAAAACTAGTCGATCAGCGGTGCAGTCGACAGTTCCGTGCCTTCCCCCTTGAGTTATCCACTCAAGGGTACCAGTCTAAGACCTCATAGAAACCTTACTCTATTATATTGTACATGCATCATGGTCAAATCTAGTTGGGTTAATGTGTTGTCCGCACAATAACCCTTTAAGATAGCCTTGGCCAAAGTCACCGGGTTTTCATAATCCCAACAGACATAATCACGTTTTGTGCATTCATTTGGAGAACTAAATGCTTGTATGCTAATCATAAATGTATAAATAGTCGAGTCTGGCAGGGGTAAGGGCCTAACTATGTTTGTCTTGAAGAAATATGAGGCACGAGGTCCCTAGATTCGGCATGGTCAACAACATCCCTCCAATGCTCCTGAACTGGTGGGAGGATCTTCACTCAAGTGATAAGAAACAAGTCAAAGAATACCTGGGTAACTTACCGTATCTCCTAGACATCCAACCCAACAACATATTGATTGAGGTTGCCACCTTATTTTGGGATAATGAAAGAGTTGTGTTCCGTTTTGGGAACATTGAGATGACACCACTGCTAGAAGAAATAGGAGGATTAGCTGGGTTAGTTTGGGAAACCCTTGGGTTGCTGATACATGAAAACTGCGCAGGAAAGGGCTTTCTTAAAACGTTGGGTCTGAAGAAGAACGCTGAGTTAGAGTGTTTGAAACAGTCATACATACCCTTTGAGTACTTATATGAAAGGTACGGTCACAGCAAATCATACCGTACCTACCACGACGAATTTGCCATTACATCTTTGGGACATATTCACCGTAGGGTATTTGTATTCATTGCATGTTTTCTGGGATTGATAGTATTTCCAACAAAGAAGGAAAGGATCCACACTAGGCTAGCCATCGTAACCAAGGCTTTGATGGAGTGGATCGACGGGCAAGCCTTCAGCATTGTCCCAATGATCATAGCAGACATTTAGCGAGCTATGGAACACTGTCAAAAAGAAGTTAAGCACTTCGAGGGCTGCAATTTGTTACTACAACTATGGCTCTTAGAACATCTCCAAAAGGGACAATACTACCAAGAACTTCCGCGAAGGGCATGGAATGATCACATTGCCTTCCATCACCCCAAGAGGATGACATATATTCCTGACAGGTTTGCCCAACCAGAGACTGCCAAGGAGTGGGTAAAATTCTTTGATAATCTCACTGAGGAGCAGGTACAGTGGATGTTCGAGTGGTTCCCAACGGACGAATTCATCGTCAGGTCTAGAGATGCACCACACCTAGTGCTAATTGGGTTGAGCGGGATATATCCTTACGTTCCTCTCTGAGTCATGATACAAGCAGGCAGAAAGCAAGTTGTGCCAAGGGTCGACAAGACGAGCAATTTCCGAGCTGATTTCCAAGATGATGATATTCTCTACAAGTGACAAGCCCAACACATGTGGCACTGTAAAATCATAATGGAGAAGAACACAATCAAACCAGATAGGTACCATGCAGGATGTGCACCCTTCAATCCAGCGTGGTTAGAAGACGACTTGGATCGATTAATCAGGACAGGGATCAACCGAGGCCACAGAATCATAGACAAGAGTGCCGAGGCTCAGGTCAAGTACAATCGGCTACGCAAGAGGGTCCACGAGTATGAAAATGAGCACCGAGTGATACATGAAACCAACAGAAGGTTGATCGAGGAATGGAACGACATGGCCATCCGTTCAAACAAGAAGCTGGAATACTTGGAGCGGGGCATAGTAGAGTTGGAAGGTAAAATCATCAAAAGGGTCGAAGACTGTCAGAAAGCTTAGGGAAACGAAGAAGGGCATTTGGCCAGAGAATACCTACTGCTAGGACTGCGTGAGCTAGGGAACTTGTTCGATGGGATCAAGGATGCCGAATCTGGGGAAGGTCCTTCTGGGATCAAGTAGGATAGATTTTCCTTTTTGCTTTTATCAATGTAATAAGGCCAATGGCCCTTAGTGACTTTATTTCCTGCTTATTATTTTAGTGTCGTTTTGGATTCGTCTATTTATATTAATGAAATGAGGAATTTTTGCATCCAAGTTCTCCAAATCAACTTGTCGCTAGGCCTACCTTGGGCAAAACGAGGCTCCCAAATTAGGACACGTTTTTATATTCCTGCAATACGTGTTTAAATACTGCAATATTTTTCATAACCCTCACTGACTTGGCTACCTTTATGTTTTTGTTTTTGTTTTATTCTTTTGATTTTTCCCCTCCCAAAGGTTGGTTCGTGCATTCTGGAATCATCATCATACTACACAAGATCCAGGGGCCCTCCGCCTTCTCCTCCTCCTAGTCCACCTAAAGGAAAAAGCAAAGGAAAAGGAAAAATGGAAGATTTGAGAAATATCAAGAAAGAAAATACAGTTGAACGAACAAAAGCTTCTGACGGTCAAGGCACTCAGATCCAGAACGACGACATGTCGCAACTTGAGCAAAGGTTGTTGAAGCTCCAAGGGGAGCTTGAGCTTGTCCGAAATTTGGCAAATCTATCCTTCTCACTCAGTATTCCAGATGTCAATCATCCAAACATCCAAAACCCCATACCTCCTTATAACACACCAAACAAACATAATCCTCCAACAACTCATCACCACACAACTCCACCGAAAAATCCAACTATTCTGCGACAATGCAACACTTGACACACTCCGAGAAACACCACACTGATCGTACCTTAACCACAAAACTCCACAAATGACCACCTCTATACCCAGGCCCCAGGCCATCATAACAACCCCATCTACGTAGAGACTCTACCTCACTCCACCCAACCCATTTCTTACACACCTGAATCCTGTGAGAAGGATTTGCTTATCAAGAATTTGGCTGAAGAACTCAAGAAGCTGACTAGAAGAGTTCAAGGTGTTGAAAGAAGTAAGGGAGTTGAAGGGATGAACTATGAAGATATCTGCATACAACCCGATGTTGAACTACTCGAGGGTTACAAACCTTCTAAGTTTGAGATGTTCGACGGTACAGGTGATCCTAGGGTCCATCTGAGGACCTATTGTGATAAAGTGGTTGGAGTGGGAAGAGATGAAAAGATTCGCATGAAGTTATTCATGAGGATCCTCACAGGGGATTCTTTATCTTGGTACATTAGACAAGACCCCAAGAAGTGGTCCAATTGGGTGAACATGGAATCAGACTTCATGGACCGGTACAGGTTCAATACGGGGAATTCTCCAGATGTATTTTATTTTCAGAATCTTAAGAAGAAGCTTACGAAAACTTTATGTGAGTATGCTACTTGTTGGAGATCTAAAGAAGCTAAGGTCAGGCCTGCCCTAGATGAAGAACAAATGAATAAATTCTTTGTCCAGGCACAAGACCCGCAGTATTATGAGCGGCTGATGGTGATTGAAAACCAAAATTCTCTGATATTATCAAGTTAGGTGAGAGAATTGAAGAAGGGATCAAAAGCGGAAAGGTCACAAATTTTAAAAAAGAACTACAGGCCACGAACAAGGCCTTGCTGTCTGGTGGCATATCCAAGAAGAAAGATGCAGGAACGGTAATGGTTGCACAGGGACCCAAATCCCCGTTGGTATACCGAACTTCTCCACTCACATACCAAACACTTCCACCAACATATCAGTCAGCACCTCCACCAACATATCAGTTATCTCCCCTACTTATCTATCAGCCTACTTCTCCCAGACATACCCAAACAGCTCATGTCTATCATGCATACAACTCTAAACCATCTCACTTCCAGCCACCCCCTACTCGCCAAAATTTTCCAAGACCTCGACCCAATTTTGACCACAGGCCGCCCAAACAATACATTGCCATTGCTCACCTATCGACCAGCTATATGACAGACTGAAAGCTGCTGGTTATGTAACTCTTATCCCTGCTATAACCCCTGAGAATCCCTCTTAGTGGGTCAATCCAAATAAAACTTGTGCATACCATTCCGGCATGAAGGGACATACAATTGATGAATGTCGCTCACTGAAAGATAAGATTCAGTCTTTTATTGATAACAAGATCATTCAAGTAAAGGAAGATACTCCCAATGTCTGCAACAATCCGTTTCCAGACCATAGGGGTGGAGGTATCAACATGATCGAAATAGACTAAGATTGGGACCCAGAGGGGTCGATCAGGTTGATTATAGAAGGTGATGATCCAAAGAAGCCAACATTCACTCTTAATCCTATCATAGTCTAGATTCAGCCATCCGGAGATGTTGAGGTAGCTACGTCAGTCCCATTCAAGTTTGAAGCGACACCACTCGCAGATGCACCTGTGCCGTTTGAGGTCAAAGTAATGCCACCTTCTAAGACACCTGTTCCATTTGAAGTGAAAGTAGTTGCACCAATCACAGTGACAGCATGAACCACGCCACCTTTCTACACCAATGTTGTACCCTAGGATTACGTGGTTGAAGCAAGAAGAAAAGGTAAAATCAAGATAGAAGAAGCCACTGCCTCACAGGGAATGACAAGGATCGACAGGGTCTATACGCCTGAACATTTGGCAGAATTTAGCAAGCTAGCTTCTAGCAGGCCTCCCATCATTGAGACAGGCCCAGATGATCTTTGGAGGAAGGTGCATGCCAAAGAATACTCAGTCATCGATCAATTGAACAAAACCCCAGCCCAGATATCCATTCTGTCATTGCTGCAGAATTCAGAGACGCACAGGAATGCTCTGATGAAAGTGCTGAACGAAGCGTATGTGCCAAATAACATCACCTGCGGGGAAATGGCCAATATGGTAGGTCAAGTGCTTGAGATTCATAAGATCACTTCCACGAGGATGAGTTGCCGCCTAAGGGGTTAAGTCATAACAAAGCATTGCACATCACTGTGCAATGCGAGGACTACTTCATCACCAGGATTCTAATTGATGGGGGATCCAGCCTCAATATCTGTCTATTGACAACTCTCAAGAAATTAGGCAAGGGGTTGTACGAGATCAGAGAAGGGTCTATGAATGTAAAAGCTTTCGACGATTCTCAGAGGTCTACCATTGGTGAGATCAATCTTTGTTTGCAAATGGGGCCTATATGGTTCGAGGTTGATTTTCAGGTGATGGACATATCGACATGTTATTGGGACGACCATGGATATATGTCGTTGGGGCTATGGCATCAACATTACATCAGGCAGTGAAGTTTGAATGGAACCACCAGGAATTAATCATTCATGAAGATGGAAGCAACCCTATCTATAGTCACCAGACCACCCCGGTGGTTGAGGGAAGAAGTAGGTTGGGTGGAGAAACATATACCCACATCAAGAGGGTCAACGCAATAGACAAAGACAAGTGGTGGGACAGTAATATCGAAAGCATACTGAACTGGAGTGGGTACGAGCCTTGCAAAGGACTCGGCAAGAATCTTCAAGGGATCTCCAAGCCAATACAGCTCAAATGCCATGGCACCACTTTTGGTATGGGATACAAATACACGTGGCAAGAATACAAGAACTGGTCGCCACCATGGCGCGGTCCTTATTACACATTGGAACAGCCGATACCACATTTGGAGCAGACCTTCCAACAAACCGACATTATATGGGGTCAGAGGAAGAAAAAGCATTGTCACCCTTGAAGAATCTATTCCTAGAAGATGATGATATGGACTGTTGCGTCATTGTTGAGAAGGAGGAGAGGAAGGCCCTTCCATCCAAGCTGTGAGAAAAGGATCATTCCTTAAGAACTGGATTGTCAGAACATCCAGGGCCCGATGAGTCCCCGGGTAGCAAGGCTGAACAAGCATTGTCTATTCTTATTTTTATTCGCTAAATGATTTCCTTTTCGCATTTCCATTTTTGCAATAAGATTTTCAATGTTCCAAAACATTTGTTTAAATTATCAAAAACGTTTTTATGTTTTAATGAATCAATATTTATTACTACCGTTTTTCTCTCATCAATTCTTTCAATACAGCGTTACTATTTCCTATCTTGATGAACCAATGACTGTGACATGCAACGAGACAACGCAACAAACGGAAAGTGATACTGAAGAGGATGATATCATACCTGATGAAATTGTCAGAGAAGTCGAGGATTTCGAAAACAGACCTAAGTCCAACCTGGACGAGACTGAGATTGTCAACCTGGGAGATTCAGAAATTGTCAAGGAAACTCGCATCAACATTCACTTATCACCATCCGAGAAGGAGGAATACACACAATTCTTGAAAGAATATGAAGACATATTTGCATGGTCGTACGATGACATGACTGGTCTAAGTACATCCATTGTGGCTCACAAGCTGCCAACCAATCCAATGTGCCCGCCGGTAAAACAGAAGCTCAGAAAGTTCAAGCCTAACATGAGTTTGAAAATCAAAGAGGAAGTTACCAAACAAATAAACGCCAAAGTTCTCCGGGTGGTTGAATATCCTACATGGTTAGCCAACATCGTGCCAGTGCCTAAGAAAGATGGAAAGGTCAGGGTTTGTGTTGACTACCGGGATCTCAACTGGGCCAGTCCGAAGGATGATTTCCCTCTTCCAAACATACACATCCTGGTCGACAATTGTGCCAAGCATGAACTTCAGTCGTTCGTGGATTGCTTTGCTGGTTACCACCAGATTTGGATGGACGAGGAAGACGCTGAGAATCCGGATTTCATTATGCCGTGGGGAGTCTACTATTATAAAATGATGCCATTCGGCCTAAATAATATTGGGGCCACCTATATGAGAGTTATGACCACCATCTTCCATGACATGATACATAAAGAGATTGAGGTATATGTGGATGATATCAAGTCCAAGAAAGCCACCGACCACGTAGAGTCTGAGAAAGTTCTTCAATAGGTTGTGAAAATACAACCTAAAAGTAAACCCCGCCAAATGTGCATTCAGGGTTCCTGTTGGAAAATTGCTTGGATTCATTGTCAGCCACCGAGGGATAGAATTGGATCCGTTGAAGGTTAAAGCCATCCAAGAGTTACCACCGCCAAAGAGCAAGAAAGATGTGATGAGTTTCCTGGGACGCCTTAACTACATTAGCCGGTTCATAGCCCAGTCCACGGTCATATGTGAACCAATCTTCAAGATGCTGAAGAAAGATGTTGCAACCAAATGGACCGAGGGATGTCAAAAGGCCTTCGACAGAATCAAGGAGTACCTGTCCACACCGCCAGTCTTGGTACCGCCATAGTCAGGTAGACCCTTACTACTCTACCTCGCAGTATTAAATGGAGCTTTTGGCTGCGTTCTGGGGTAGCACGACGAGACAGGAAGTAAATAGCAAGCTATATATTATTTGAGTAAGAAGTTCACCCCGTATGAGGCACGATATTCTCTATTGGATCGTACATGTTGTGCTCTAACCTGGGTAGCACAAAATCTGAGGCATTACTTCTGTGCCTACACAACATATCTCATATCAAGTATGGATCCCTTGAAATATATCTTTCAGAAGCTCATGCCCACTGGCAAGCTGACCAAGTGGCAAATCCTGTTGAGTGAGTTCGATATTGTCTATGTGACTCAGAAAGCTGTCAAGGGACAAGCATTGGCAGACCATCTTGTTGAGAACCCTGTAGATGGAGAATACGAACCCCTGAAAACGTATTTACCCGATGAAGAAGTGTCATATATAGGAGAAGACATTGCAGAATCCTATGATGGTTGGAGAATGTTCTTTGATGGAGCAGCGAATTTCAAAGGAGTCGGCATTGGAGCTGTCTTGGTATCGAAAATTGGTCAACATTATCTGATATTTGCTAAACTCAGATTCCCCTGCACCAACAATATGGCAGAGTATGAAGCCTGCATCTTAGGGCTCAACATGGCCATTGATATGAATATTCAAGAGCTGTTGGTAATTGGTGACTCGAATTTGCTAATACACCAAGTACAAGGAGAATGGGCTACTAAGAATTCCAAGATACTGTAGTATCTGCACCACGTCTAGGAATTGAGAAAGAGGTTCACAAAAATGGAATTTCAGCACGTTCCCAGAATTCAGAACGAGTTCACCGATGCACTGGCCACTCTATCATCCATGATACAGCATCCAGATAAGAACTTCATTGACCCTATTCCAAAAAACATCCATAGACAGCCGTCATACTGTACCCATGTCTGAGAATAAGCAGACGGAAAACTATGATTCCACATATCAAGGAGTATTTATTAAAGGGAGAGTACCCATAGCTTGCAAATCATACTCAGAAACGCACGCTCCGGAGATTTTCCAACAGTTTATTTCACAGTGGAGGAGTCCTGTACAAGAGAACTCCCGATTTGGGATTATTGAGATGTAGCTTCCAAACTACTTGAAGAGATACATGCTGGGACCTGCGGCCCACATATGAATAGTTTTGTCTTGGCCAAGAAGATACTCAGAGCCGGTTATTTCTGGATGACCATGGAAACAGACTGTATCCAGTACGTCCAAAAATGCTACCGATGTCAGGTACATGCAGATATGATAAAAGTACCCCCAAACGAGCTCAATGCAACAAGATCACCATGGTCGTTCATCGCCTGGGGAATGGATGTCATTGGACCGATCGAGCCTACTACCTCAAATGGACACAGGTTCATCTTAGTAGCAAATGATTATTTCACCAAATGGGTCGAAGCAGCATCTTACAAAGCAGTGACTAAGAAAGTCGTGGCAGACTTTGTTCGCAACCGTATTGTTTGTCGCTTCGGAATCCCAGAGTCAATCATCACCGATAACGGTTCCAATTTAAACAGTGATCTGATGAAAGCTATGTGCGAGTCTTTCAAAATCAAGCACAAGAATTGCACAGCCTACAGACCTCAAATGAATGGAGTTGTAGAAGCCGCCAATAAGAACATCAAGAAGATATTGAGAAAGATGATAGAAAAGTACAAACAGTGGCACGAGAAGTTATCATTTGCTTTGCTGGGTTACCGCACCACGGTCCGTACATCAACTGGGGCAACTCCTTACCTGCTGGTTTATGGCACGGAAGTTGTTATCCCTGCCCAAGTGGAGATTCCTTCCCTAAGAATTGTCGCGCCCCCTTTTTCCTCGCACGGGTTAGGTACGGAGAGATCGGGTTTATGAAACTTTGGAAAACTCCTTAAAGAAAAGGTTTAAGGAAGAGTCGCCACCTAACGATTTTTATGGTGCGTTAGGGCACCTAGAGAAATAACTCACGAACTAGTTTGCATTTCAAGAGATTGGGTAAGGGCTTGAAGTTATCCCAAGGGGAAGGTGTTAGGCCCCCCTCAAGATCCACAATTGTGGGTCCCAGCCAAGAAGTTTTGTGAATTTGGACGGTGAACAAGTAGCAAGTAAGTTTCATATAAGAGGGGATTTCAAATAAAGGCTGAAATTGTCAAAAGAATTTCAAAGAATAGTAAAGTAAAATCATTTGAAGGAAAAATGTCCTAGGTTTTAAGTCAATACGGATCACATCAATGCAATACCCGGTATGTCACGCCTCAAAGAGGGGCTACACGTGGTATTAGCGCACCAGTCATCATATCCATATTCTACCCTTCCCGCCCCGTTAAAGTATTTAAAACGCGTATATCGGTCACGAAGCTTATTGCGTGCTATTACCCGCCCCATCCTACAAGTCCTGGAGGGTATTTAGGACTACTATTCCTACGAGGTAGGTACTAGGCTGAACCCCTAGGTTTAAAGGACAAAATTCTAAGCGACATACATAACAAATAGGACTACATATAAGGGAACATATGAAGAAAAATAAGAGCTCGCAGATCCCTCCACAAGTGAACACGTAAATAGCACGTCTAAATAACAGTCAAGTCTCAAAGACAGGATTAAAACAGAGGTTTAGAGCTAAGACAGTAAGTTTCAAAAAGGATATGTTTTGAAAAAAAAACTTAGTGATGAAGCAGGAGATTTAGTTAAGATCGGATAATTTGGAAAAAGTGATTGATTTTAAGAGCAGGAGATTTAGTCAGGAGTGGACAAGATTTAAATAAGACAGTAATTCCAAACAGGAATCCAATCATCCAAAATGAGGTAAGGATCCAGTAGTTTACGAGAGTTTAGTAAAAGAAGAGTTAATAAATCATTTCGGGAAAAACAGGAGTTTAGAATATAGGGCAAGTGTTCAAAATAGAATGATTTTGAGAAGAGTGAGGTAACTTTGAAACCCCGTAATTAAAAATAATAGAACAGGAATCAGATAAAATTTCAATAAAGAGGAAATAGATGCATGATTTCAAGATGCTGTGATTTTGAAAACGGAGGAATTTTAGAGTAAAGTAGGATGAACTTCAAAGAGAAAAAAACAGGAGTGAAAGAAAACAACAAAGTTTGAGAATTCCAAAAGGGACTGATTGTTCCTAATACCGGCAAGCAAAACATAATTAGTTAGTTTTAATACGTATGAGGCCTAAAGTTTGGCTAGGCGCCATATACATTGCCTACTTATTTCAAAGGGATGTACATGCATATTTAATCCTGATTTTAAGAGGGGTGTATTTACAGAAACGTTTCAAACGGTCAACCACATTTTAACGAGATTATTAGATTAACATGCTAATTAGGTGTTCAACAATTTCAATTCGAGACAAACATGCTGAAAGGTATAATCCTAAGAGCATGATATCTAATGCATATATGAATACCCTAAAACATGGTTTCTATATGCTATGATTATGAAAATGCAGTAATAATGCCTTATAACCGTTTTATCACTTGTTACAGTTATTAACTGTGATCATGGCTTGCAAAATGAGTAAAGTAGACATGTTGAAAAATAAAAGAACCTAAGCAGGATTTCTAATGCATGAGATGCATGTCCTAGACAAGTTATCTATTGCGCATGTAAGTAAGAAAACCCTATGAGCATGTTTTCTACCCATTACTAGACTAAGCATGCATAGTCCCCCCATATTCACTATCCAAACCCCAATATCTGTTTACAAGTTATTACAAACCAATAATAATGAATTACAATAGCAAAAGGAAAATAAGAAGTTACTTCTATAGGGAGCCTTCAATCAGGCCCAATCTTCCAACCTCACTCATTTCGCGTTTCACAGCCTTAATGTGGTTTGGGTGCAGCAAAGCTCCCTAGGGCCTTCATTGGGTCCCTGGCCAATACCAGCACCCAAACAAATTGCCAAAAGTTGAACAAGTGCAGTGTGGAATTACCAACCTCAGTGCACCAAAGTTCAGAGGGAACTCATGGGTTCCCTAAGCAACGCTTTCACTGAGGGGGTAGAACCTAAGTTTTCTAGGAGTAGTGTGAAGTGCAAGAAGGGGAGGAAAGTTTGTAGTTTGAAGAAAAGAGTTTACAAAACTGGAGAGTTGTTTTGAAAGATTAGATCTTGAAAGCAACAGAAGTACTAATTACAAAAGTTCAACAGTATAGGATTGCACACAAGGACAATGGGGTAAGGGGACAAGTAGATTACATAATAACAAAGAGATACATAGACTTAAGAAGCTCATTTAAGCATGGTTACGCAAATCAAAGAGGCTTAGGGGACCAAGAAAGAGCAGGATTCACATGACACTAAACAGTAATGGAAAATAGCCCAACAGATGCATACAGGAATAGGCGAGGCATATAACAAGTACTGATTCAATCATAAACATGTAAGTCCCAAAGAAATAGCATGACCAGTATTAATAGTCAAACAGAAAATTAATTACATATTTGAACAGTAGAAACACAAGTAGAACACAATTAGGAATATGATAAACTGAAATAGTAGTAAACAGATTGGTTTGAAACTCGGAAATTAATTAGAACATACCCGTGAGAAAAGAGCAAAGCAGTATGCAAAGAGCACAGTGAGAGCACAATGTTAGACTTGGCTTACAGCCGGCTAACAGTAGACAAGAATAGAGGAGGGCAGTAATAGAGCAAAGAGCTTTGTAAGAGAGAAAAAGTTCTAGCACAAGAGAGAGAGAGCTTAGAACAGTATTCTTCTTTTTTTGTTTAATGAAAGAGCAGCAGTATTTATAGTTGAAAACTTTGTAGCAAATAAGGCAAGAGTCATAATTAAACAGTAATTATGGAATTATGTACCGGTCATGATCAAGTCAGTAGAAGCAATCCCTTTAATTAAGGGATTACCTTAAACGGTAATATGCAAACAATATAAGACTGAATATAGTATATAAGGAAGTCACATAGGTACAAAACATGTAATAGAGGCTAGGTATCAATTAGTATTAAACCAACATGGATACTCCCTTAATTGAAGGAGTTAAATTCAAACGGCAGTAGGCACATAGTAAACAAGGAAAGGTACCATATATGTCTGGAATATATCACACAAGGAAACAATTTCAGCAAAAAAAGTATAGAACAAGTAATTAGTCTAAGTACACAGAGTCTAATTAAGGAAATAACAGTAAGGATCCCTTAATGATGCAGTCAACCACGTAATAAGGTAACATAAATGATTTAAAGTTGTGAAACAAGGAAAGTAGCCGCAAATCAGTGTAGGAATATCAACACAGTAAATCAAAGATTCAAGAATCTGAATAATACTAATTCAAAGGGAAATAACATAAACTTCCAAGAAGACACATAAACAGTATAAACATAAGTAGTCAAATCAGGAACCCTAATAGGGTATTATTAGGGTGAAAATCATAGAATACTTTAATTAATCGAAGCATATTCATGAAAACCTAACAGAAAGACAAATCGAATGAACAAACAGTAAAGATGAACTCAGAATACAAGATTAAATCCAAACATTAGGGGTTTTTAACATAACTAGTTAGGTTAAGGGAGAACTTAATAAAGAAGTCGTTTAAACAAGAATCATAGAACAACACTAAAAAATCGGAGAAAATCATTCTGAAGAAAAGTTTTAGAAACCCTAAGTGAAAAACTTGTTTAAGAAGGAGAAACCTTTAAGAAAAAATGTAATAATACTCGCAATAAAACCGGATCTAGTGTAGATCTAAGAAAATCAGAAGGTTTGAAAAGTTAGGGTTTCAGAGATGTCGGAGGAAGTAGAAGAACCTGTTGTGAAACTCAGGGATAGTGGTAGTTATAGCATAATCACGTCAAAACCCCACCGGAGAAGGCCGGAAAACCAACCAAGCAGGAACCCCAGTAATTGTTGGGCATGGTAAAGACCACTGAAGGTCTCAGAGATGAAGTAGATCGGAGAAAGAGGCGTCATGGCGGTTGGTGGTCGAAAGGGGAGAGGCTGGAGGTGGCCGGAGACAGGCTGAGGGCCATCGGAGAAGAAGACGAACCAGAAGGTTCTAGAGAGAAGGAGGAGAGGAAGAGAGAGAGAGAGAGGCCTCGAAGACTGAAGGGTCTGTGGGGGTAGTTGGATTAATTAAGGTAAGGAAATATCTGGGCCATTGATCTCATTTGATCAACGGCGCAATTCGAGTGGGGGTTGGGCGGGGTAAAGAAATGATTTGGGCTGGGTAGTTTAGGGGTCTGATGGGTTGGGAAATTGGGTTTTGAAATGTGGCTAACATTTAAATAAAATAGGGCTAGATGTTAAATACCCAATAAAATAGATAATTAATTAATTGAAAATAGCCAATAATTATGAAAAATGCAATTAAGCTAAAAATAGGTAAAAGTACAGTAATTAACCAATATTAAGTGTAAGAAATGCATAAGTTCCGAATTAAAATAATACAAAATGTCCAATTGGGCCATAACTGCAAAATTGTTGTAATTGAAATTAAATAAGACCCAATTGACTAATTTGTGAAATAATTGGATTTTAATAGATAGAAAATGATTATAAATAACATAATGAGCTAGGAAATATTTTGAAATTATTTAGAGCATAATTTATGGATCATTTAAATATACAAATATTAAATAAACAGCAAAATAATTTAATAAAAATATGGAAAAATAAGGAAAAATACTCATTATTACAAAGAATACTTTAGAAAGCTCATATGCAAGTTTGCAAATAATTTGAGGAAAAATTGGGTATCAACAAGAAGCTAAGCTCAGCGATGCAGAGTGGGCAAAGAGCTATTATGAGCAGTTAGCCCTCATAGATGGGAAAAGGATGAATGCAATATGTCATGGTCAACTCTATCAGAATAGAATGTCCAGAGCTTTTAACAAAAGAGTCAAACCAAGACAGTTCACACCAGGGCAGCTATTGTTGAAGAAAATCTTTCCATATCAAGATGAAGCCAAAGGAAAATTCTCCCCCAACTGGCAGGGTCCGTATATGGTTCACCGAGTATTGATAGGAGGAGCTCTTATACTCGCAGAAATGGATGGAGAAGTCTGGTCGAGGCCAATCAATTCAGATGCAGCCAAATGCTACTATGTGTAATTCTTTATGATATTCCTCAAATGATGTAAATTGAACTATGCCCAACCTGATTCCCATTTATGAGGGGATACGTAGGCAGCCCTATGGGTTCAGTCACAATTGAATAAAAATCTCATTTCCCCGCAATTGGAAACTGGGGCAGAATTTTTAGGAGGACCCTCAAAATTCTGAAGCAAGTTCAGCCGATCGCAGCATGCACAACAGTCAGGGTCTTCAACCCATCTAACTGGGGTAGAATTTTGAGAAAGACCCTCAAAATTTCGTAACATGAGAGGTTGCAATATCTTGAACCGTGTCATGGTTGTCGGTTCATCTAAATTTCTCAAAAATATATTTTCTTAGACTATGTCTTTACAAAATCATGCATGTTTATTTTAAAATATAGCTCTATTTAGAAAACGCTACCCCGACGATGTAAACAGGATCATCAGAGCAAGCCGATCACGTCAAGCAAAGCCAGCCGGAACACGAATCAACCTCCCCATCTACAGAACTCACGATTTTTCTTTGGATGCAGGAACAAAGAATAAACACGCTGAGAAATCACAAAATTTCAACACAGTTGAAAATGCCAAATGTACTACCCGCACAAAGAACAAACATGTTCAAAGTCACAATCCTCGAAACCATCGCACTTGCCATCAGCACACAGGATAACATGCTCCGTAATCACCGCAACAAACGCGATACCGCAATTTTCTACCAGCTAAGAAATCCTACTATCATATGTTATTTATTCTCTTGCATAAGGCTAATTTTATGCCTTCTCTTGCATAAGGCTAATCTCTGCCTTCATTTGCATAAGGGTAATCTCTACCTTTCATCTGCATAAGGCTAATCTTCTGTCTTTCGTTTGCATAAGGCTAATCTCTGTCTTCCATCTGCATAAGGCTAATCTCTGCCTTCCACGTCTTGCATGAGGCTAAGCTCTGCCTCCATTTGCATAAGGCTAATCTTCTGCCTTCCATCTGCATAAGGCTAATATCTGCCTTTCACGTCTTTCATGAGGCTAAGCTCTGCCTCCCTTTGCATAAGTCTAATCTTCTGCCTTCCATCATGCATGAGGTTAAGCTCTACCACCATCTGCATAAAGCTAATCTCGGCCTTCATTTGCATGAGACTAAGCTCTATCTCCATACCTGCATGAGGATAAGCTCTGCCTCCAATTTACTTTTTTTCACATAGACTAAGCGTTGTCTCTCAAGCATTATCTACTCCGCTTCTCTTTCAGGATAAGCTCTTCCCTTCAATTCACAAGGCTAAGCTCTGTCTTATCAACATCATATTACTGTATTTCATGGGCTGAAATATCACCAACTTGTCCAAAGGCGTCATAGTCTAACGGCATCATCCTCATAGCCAGAAGACACCATGTCATGGCCTGAGGATCTCTCTCAAACTTGCATATCATTATTCAAAGCGTCATAGTTCAGAGGCACCATCTTCATGGCCCGAGAACGCCATTTCATGGCCTGCGAATCTCTCATCAAACAATTCATGTCCCGAGACATCATGGTCTGAGGACGTCATCCCTAACCATCCAAAGACAACTTTCATAGTCCAACGAGAATTTGCATCATGTTTAAATTTATGCATAGTACACGCTTGCATTGCTTTTATTTGCAGGTGACCTGGCGAGCAATGGCTATCCTAGCAGGAGCGATCCCGCTCCAGTTCTCCTAGCCATATCAAACCCAAACATTCCCGTAATCCATTCACTCATCCATGTGATGACCCAAAAAGGGGGTCGTCTTTTGTGAATCTAATTATCACTGTGTTCCGAGGTCCTGAAAGCCTCCATTAATCTCACTTCGATGTGCGTGCGTAGCTCATGCGCGTAGCCGGGAAGCCTTTATGTAAAAACTTGATAAAGAGTAATTTATGATAATTAATTGAATAAAGTTGACTTTGATCAACATTTTTGGTAAACGGACCTGGATCTTTGATCTAATGGTCCCGGAAGGTCCGTAGGAAAATATGGGACTTGGGCGTATGCCCGGAATCGAATTCCCGAGGACCCAAGTCCGAGAAATGAAATTTTAAAGAAAATTATTTTATGAAAAATATAAAGGCTTATGAACATGAACCTTGATGTGAAACCTGTGCTGCCGGGCCCGTATTATGATTTCGGAACCCGGAACAAGTTCAACATGTGTTATGTAAGTTATCTGTGAAATTTGGTAAGAAACGGACTTGATTTGTTGGGTTTCGGACCAAAATGAGAAAATTGGAGTTAATGAAGTTTTGAGGACTTTTAAAGAATTTGAAATTTGGCTTGAAATGTGATTTTGTGTTCCCGAGGTCCGAATGAAATTCTGAGACCGGGAATAGTTCCGTTATGTCATTTATAACTTGTATGCAAAATTTGAAGTCATTCCGAGTAGTATAGGCCGGTTCGGCGCATTGAAGTGAATTCTAGAATTTAGAGTTCTTAAGTTTTGATTCAATTTGGTTTTGGGGTTGAATTCTGAGTTTCGTTGTTGTTATTCAGGTTCCGTAAGTTCGAGCGAGTCTGTATCATGAATACAGACTTGCCGGTGCTTTTGGACGGGGTTCCGAGGGGCTGGGGTGTGTTTTAGACCCCCGGGAGCTAAGTTGGAAAAACCAGAATTTCTGGTATCTGGTTTCCTTCTCTGCGATCGCAGAAGGTGGGTTGCGATCGTGGAGAAGGATTTTTCTAGGCTGTTGATTGTTCTCTGCGATCGCAGCTTCCCCTTTGCGATCGCAGAGGTCTGGGTTCCACACCTTCGCGATCGCAGCCTTTTATCGCGATCGCATAGAATCGCGTCAGGGCCGGGTGAGTTTGTTCTTCGCGATCGCAGAACCCCTGCCGCGATCGCAGAGGTCTGGGTTCCACACCTTCGCGATCGCAGCCTTTTATCGCGATCGCATAGAATCGCGTCAGGGCCGGGTGAGTTTGTTCTTCGCGATCGCAGAACCCCTGCCGCGATCGCAGAGGTCTGGCCAGTTGGCCTTCGCGATCGCAGGACCTCTACCGCGATCGTAGAGGTCTGGCCAGTTGACCTTCGCGATCGCATGCCCCTTGTCGCGATCGCAGTTAAGGAATCCCTGGGCAGTTTTATAAAATACGGGACTTAGCATTTTTCCTCCATTTTCATCTTCCTCCTCAAGTTTTTAGAGAGCTCTTCAAGGGACCTTCCACCACTGTTATTGAGGTAAGTAAATTCCATAGTTT
>ML266291.1:38927-125497 GCA_005239495.1 Nicotiana undulata | reverse complement strand
TGTGCAAATCAACCGCTAATCACTCTCTTGCCACGAGTATCCAACTCCGGGTGGCCCAAATCTATTCAATTCGATGGGATAACGTAAATATAAATTCAAGAAATCGAAATAACTAATTAATTCAGAACTAATACGCGAAATTAGAAAATTTGACCAAAACGCCTCTCGGACCCACGTCCCGGATTCGGGAAAAATATATATTTTCTGAACCCTTGTTTGCTCACGAGTGTAGACATATGAAAATCTCTCAAATCGGAGGTTAATTACCCAATCAAAACCCCAAAATTAGGTCTAATAAGTTTCTTCCATTTTCCCAAACTTTAACTCAGAATCATGAATTTAAGGGTGGAATTTAAGATTAGGAACGCGAAAATTAACCTATGGTGGTAGAAAATCACTTACCTCGATTACCCACGTGAAAATCCTCTCAAAGATCGCCCCTCCCGAGCTCCCACAACTCAAAAATGGTGAAATAACATAACCCTCGGATTCTTAGAATATGAACAGGGATTTCCGCACCTGCGGTCCCTTTAACCGCACCTGCGGAAATATCATCGCAGGTGAGGGATTTCATTTAAAACCCCTGGGATCGCACTTGCGGCTGGTTGGTCGCTGGTGCGGCTCCGCGCCTGCAGAAACCCAATCGCAGGTGCAGAATTCACTTAGGCTGAACAGAAGTCGCGCCTGCGGGTCTTTTGTCGCTGGTGCGGCTCCGCACCTGTGGATGTTCCTTCGCACCTGCGGACCCTGGGAAGATTCCTCATACTTCGCACCTGCGGCTAGGGGGTCGCTTCTGCGAGCTCGCACCTGCGGAGATTCCATCGCAGGTGCGGAACACCAGAAGAGGATCTGGTTCAGCTGCTTGCAAAGTCCCAAAACTCCCCGTTAAACATCCGAATCGACTTCGAGGCCCCCGGGACCTCAACTCAAACCACCAACTGACCCCAATACCTCATTCCAACTTAGTCGAGCCTTAAAAACACGTCCCCTAACATCAAAATATCCAAAAATGCATAGATTCAAGCCTAGGAACTTAGGAATTTTCAAGAATTCACTTTCGACGCCGAACCACGTCTAAACTCGTCCGAATGACCTCAAATTTTTCACACAGGTCATAAATGACATTCTGGACTTGCTGTCGCTTTCGGAATTCCATTCCGAGTCCGATATCAAAATCTCACCTATCGGCCGAAATCGCCGAAATTCTAACTTTCGCCAATTCAAGCCTAAATCTACGTCTGGCCTCAAAAACACATTCCGAACACGCTCCCAACCTCGAAATCACTCAACGGAGCTGACGGAGTCGACGTATTTCTATTCCGGATCCGTCTTCACATAGCTCCCGCTCCGGCCAATTTCTAAGGTCAAAGCTCACCTTAAAGGACTATATGTCCAAAAACACTCCAATTTTCATCACTCAACGCTCCAACTCGTTCCATTAACCTAATAAGACAGGGAGGAACAGTTATCAGGGGATCGGGGCGCTAACTCTCCGAAACGACCGGCCAGGTCGTTACAATATGGACGTCCTTTGGAGGTGTTTGGAGGTGAAAGATGTGTTAGTGGCTTATATTAGGGCGATAAAGGATATGTATGATGGAGCTATGACTCGGGTTAGGACCGTGGTAGGTGACTCAGAGCCTTTTCCGGTTGTTATGGGGTTACACCAAGGATCTGCACTCAGCCCGTTCTTATTTTCTCTGGCGATGGACGCACTGACACACCATATCCAAGGAGAGGTGCCATGGTGTATGTTGTTCGCTGATGATATAGTTCTTATTGATGAGACGCGAGGCAGTGTGAATGGGAGACTGGCGGTATGGAGGCAGGCACTGGAGTCTAAAGGTTTCAAGTTGAGTAAGACTAAGACAGAATATGTGGAATGTAAGTTCAACGACGTGACAGGGGAAGCAGATATGGAAGTTAGGCTTGACTCACAGGTCATCCTCAAGAAAGAAAGTTTTAGGTACTTAGGGTCAATTATCCAGGTAGATGGGGAGATCGAGGAGGATGTTACGCACCGTATTGGGATGGGGTGGATGAAATGGAGGTTAGCATCTTGAGTCTTGTGTGACAAGAATGTGCCACCGAAACTTAAAGGTAAGTTCTATAGAGCGGTGGTTAGACCGGCCATGTTGTATGGAGTTGAGTGTTGGCCAGTCAAGAATTCACGTATCCATAAGATGAAAGTAGCAGAAATGAGAATGTTGAGATGGATGTGTGGGCACACTAGGCTGGATAAGATTAGGAATGAAGATATTCGGGAGAGGGTGGGCGTGGCTCCTATGGACGACAAGATGCCGGAAGCGCGACTTAGATGGTTCGGACATGTGCGGAGGAGAAGCCTAGATGCACCGGTTAGGAGGTGTGAGCGGTTAACTTTGGATGGTACAAGAAGAGGCAGAGTGAGGCCTAAGAAGTATTAGGGCGAGGTGATCAGGTAGGACATGGCGCGACTTCAGATTTCCGAGGACATGACTCTTGATAGGAACATGTGGAGGTCGAGCATTAGGGTGGTAGGCTAGGGGTAGTCGTGAGTTCTTCCCTTTTTGTACCAGGTAGTCTGATAGAATTTTGTTTAGGTTTGTTTGCGGTCTATGTTGTGTTCATATTGTTGTTTTGCATAGTTTTGTGTTATTGTCCTTTCACTTATTCATTTTTGTTATTTTCTTTCTGGCATCTTTTGTTGTTACATGCCTTTTCTTTTGTTTCCCTTCTGATATTGTTATCTCTCTTGTTGATCCGAGAGTCTCCGGGAAATAGCCTCTCTACCCTTTTCGGGGTAGGGGTAAGGTCTGCATACACTCTACTCTCCCCAGACCCCACTAGTGGGATTTTACTAGGTATGTTGTTGTTGTTGTTTCTTTTTTTTTTTTTTGGTGTAAAATTGTCCCTAAAATTTCTGTCCTGAAAATGAAATTGTGTTCTTATGCCGGAGATGAGAGTGGAAGATTACTGAGAAAAAAATTTGGTAGTTTTTCGCGACTCTTGTTGCTTCTTTCAGTTGGGTTTGGGACTGATTTTGGGTCACGAAAAAAATTTGGTAGTTTTTCGCGACTCTTGTTGCTTCTTTCAGTTGGGTTTGGGACTGATTTTGGGTCACGAAAAAAATTTGGTAGTTTTTCGCGACTCTTGTTGCTTCTTTCAGTTGGGTTTGGGACTGATTTTGGGTCACGAAAAAAATTTGGTAGTTTTTCGCGACTCTTGTTGCTTCTATCTCATCAGTTGTTTTTGGGGACAGATCTTTCGACGGAGAGATTCCATGTCTAAAAGGGAGAAAGCCTTTCTTGGAATCTTGCATGCTAAATCTGGTGAGAATAGTATCAATATAAAGTGCTTGGGACAAGCCTAATATCCTTTTCTTGTGATCTCTCATAAGCTTTATCCCAAGGATATGTGTTGCTTGTCCCAAGTCCTTCATATCGAAACGTGAGGACAACCATTCCTTTACTGAATTCAACATGCTCACATTATTTCCTATGAGCAAAATATCATCTACGTCCAAAACCAAAAATGTAACTTTATCTCCATTCCACTTCTTATAGACACAAGACTCATTTTCACATTGATTAAAACCAAAGGTTTTAATCGATGCGTCAAAACAAGTGTTCCATGCTCTAGAAGCTTGTTTCAATCCATAAATGGATTTCTTTAATTTACACAACATGTGCTCATTGCCACTTTTAATGAAACCAACTAGTTGTGCCATATAGATGCACTCATCAAGACTTCCATTTAGAAAAGTCGTCTTGACATCCATTTGCCAGATCTCATAATCGTAATGAGCAACAATGGATGAGAGAATCCTAATGGATTTAAGCATGGCTACTGGCGAAAAGGTTTCCTCATAATCAATCCCTTCTTTTTGAGTAAACCCTTTTGCAACAAGCCTAACTTTAAAAGTTTGCACTTTTCCATCCACTCCTATCTTTTTCTTATAGATCCATCTACAACCAATGGGTTTGACTCCAGTAGGTGGTTCTACAAGATCCCAGACTTGATTGGAGTACATGGACTCCATTTACGATTTCATAGCATCAATCAATTTATCAGCATTTGTATCATGTAGTGCTTCGTCGTCATTTATAGGTTCTGTATTAGGATCTTCAAGGATTCTATCATAAGATTCTCCCAAGAGCGCAAACCGGAGAGGTTTTCTAATAATTCTCCCACTACGACTAGTCACTATAGGTGGAGGCTGATTTTGTTGTTAAATCACAACATCATTTTCTGGAACTGAAGTCTCAATGTTATCCTCCACACCTTGTGGTGCTGGGATATCATTAACTTCTTCCTGGAGTGCAGGCTGCAGAACAATTTCAGGTTGTTCAACAATCTGAGGTTGCTCAATATTACTCCCACTACTTTGGGGTAGTGAGATGTCAGGCAATTGCTCTTGTGCAATCTGTTGCCTATTCACATTTCTCCCACTACGATAATGCAGTGGTATGTCAATACTGGCTTCCGGGATACGTTCTAGGGATGAGTCTTTAGTTACTCCATTATTTAATTCTTGTAAAGCTAGTTTACTTATAGGAATATGGTTCATTAAATAGTCCTCTTCTAATAATCTGGCATTTGTCATAACAATTACCTTCTTTTCTTTGGGACAATAAAACAAACCTGATGTTTTATACGTCAATACCACACAAGAGGGGGGGTGATTTGTGTGGTGTCCAATTTTCGAGTGCAGCCTCATAGAAGAACCAGGTTCTTCTAGGTGTTCCAACTTCTACAGTTTGCGGAAAATTAATTGCNACAATTGCTTCTAAATAAAGCTGAAAGATACAATTTGTAATCACCTACTACAAACAACTAGACTCAAAAGACAATAGATGGAACTGGTTCTTCGAGCTGGTTCAAATAGCTTTTGAGTCGCACAAGGATTCTTCACATGAACTGCTTGCAAAATTGCTTTGGTAATTTTGCTTTCAATTCTTGTTTCACTTCTGTGTATGTGCGCCACCCTTCAGTAGGAATACTTCGACAATTTATAGAATCAATAGTTGAGATGTTGATGTATAATTCTGATGCAACTCTTCCTTGGTGGAAGAGTTTGAGTCTATCTCAACTTTCTTGATCTTCCTTTATCTTGATTCTGTCCTACTTGAATACGAAGTCCATCTCCTTTATCAATTTGCAATCTTTTTGCTGAGGAGATAACCCATTTTCTTCAGAGATGATGTTTATCTCCTGTGCATGGACTCTCCTCGTTCCACCTAGTCTGCTTGTATGTGTTTGCCCTAATGGACCTGGTTCAAGTGTTGACATTTTTCATTCTTCAAAACCATGCAGTGACTTGATTCAATAAATTCCCTCTTTTTGATGATGACAGACTCTGTGCTTAAACCTGTAAATACTCCAATCCCACATAGACACTTTTTATAGCATTAAATATTTATCATGGAGAAACCAGGTTCATTAGGTTATAAACATCACCAATCTTTGAAAAGAACATCTTCCCCCTTTTGGCATCATCGAAAAGTTGCAAAATGATAAACTTACCAGAATTTTAATAATTACTCATGGCCATTGAGGCAACTGCAGGTGCAAATCATGAATTAATCATCAAAAGAAACCAAGAAATGTAAGCTATTTAAGAAACTGAGAAAAAGTCAATAACAGAATAGCAAAATTCATTGATTGGATAATTGATCAGGCACCAAACACAAAAAGAAATAAAACAGTCACAACCATGAGCAAAAAAAACAAACAGAGCAGACTTAGACAAAACAATCCCAGACTGGGTCATAGAGGGTTTTTTGGAGGCACTGGACACCTAAGGTTGGGAAGAAGTAGAGGTTGGGTTCTTTGCTTGAAGAAGGGAGAGCATCTATTGCAGTACACCCTCATTCTTCTCCTTTTTCTTAGCTAATTCATCTTTGTGAGCATCCCGCTCAGCTTCAACCTCTGTAAGGCGAATCTTTAAACGAAGGATCTCAGCATCCTTGACCTCACCTTCATGCACAAGCGTCCTGACCTTGCTATTCACATGCATTTTCCTAGATGAACCAGGTTCATCCTCAAGGATATTCACAATGTAGTCACAGGTCAATAACGTGTTCTTCCCAAAGTGGTCCTTAGCAGTCTCCATTTCAACTACTTCACATGGACCTTGAAGTGATCAAGCACAACAGTTAAGATGAACCCATACGATATAGCATGTGCCTTGGATCCATTTACAACCCTGTCCAGTAGTTGAATGATGAAGGATGGACAATTAATCTGTCGACCACGATACAGGCACTCCATGAGAGTGATATCCATGTAACTTGCAATATGCCTTCGTTCTTGCCTGGGCAGTAAGCACTTGATGACAAACTTAAAGAATAGTTTGTGATGTGGCCTCATCTCACTTTTGAACACCGCCCTAGGCTCCATCTCCTTCTCATTCTCACTGAAGAACCTTGTGATTTGAAGGGCTGAAGGGAGTCCATCCAAGCTTGGCCACCTCTGCCTGGTGTAGTCATCATATCCCTCAGAGGGAATACCAAGTATCTCGCCCAATTCTTTGGCATCAAAAGAGATCTCAACCCCCTGTACCCTAGTGGAAACCCTTCTATCCTTGACTTCTGCATTTGCCATGAATTCCACAAGCTCATTTCTTGCCAGCCTGCCGTCAAGATGAAGTACCAGATCCTTCCAACCCTGCACATCCAAGGTGTCCACAAGAAAGATCATCCCAGATTCTTCAAGATCCCTGAACAGCTTTCCTTTTAGAATAGTACGTTTCCCAAAGTTTGTTAGCTTATCAGTTTCCCCACCAAATTTATCTGCTTCTTCTCCACTCCACTCATCATCATCATTGATTTTAACCTTCTTTGGTTTAGACCTGGTTCTCTTGGCAATGGTTGAAGGTTTGGCAGACACAGAAGCTGACTTCTTTGAAGAAGTATTGGCCTTCTTGGGCTTGGGTGTCTCAACTTCAAACTGGTCCGGTTGTTCCTCTTGATGGACCAGGTCCATCTCATCATCATCAATCTAAACTGCCTCAACAGGCTCGCCAACCTTTGCCTTTACCTTGACAGCTTTCTTCTTTTTGCTCTCCCTCAGAGCTTTTTCCATCCCTTCTTCACTTTGCCTGACAGTACTTCTAGTAGCACGACTCTTAGGGGCAGGAGAATCAGCAGTTAAAGAGGCCTTTCTCTTCTTGGTTTGTACCGGAGTATCAACTTTCTTGGATTTGGGGGTTCTCTTCTTCTTAGGTTTGTAGGTTTCCCCTAACTTTTTCATCAAGTCAGCCAGAGTTTCTTCAATAGATGAACCAAGTTCATCCACTGCATGTTGTAGACTTTCCAGTCCTGCTGCTGCTCCCCCCTACGTCCTTGACACCCTCCTCAGTGATCACATGAGCGGGGCCAAAGATTGCCAGTGTGGCACCTTCCTTCCCAGTTCCCCTTTTAGAACTCCCTTCTCCCTCTCTCTCAATTTCGGTCTTTTCCCAACTTTCCTTCTCCTATCATGTATTTCTACATCTACTACATACCCAATCCGAACAAACCTATTTTCAGCCATTTCAGGTTCAGACCTAATTTCAGGGGTTACTTTCTCAGTATCAGATGAACCTGTTTCTTCTTCCTCATTTGCAGATTTGAAAGACTCACTTGAATTTTCAGAATCTTGAGCCTGGCTAGCCTGAAGTTTTTCATTCAATTTCTTGGCAAGAGAACCAGATGTAACTGTTTTCCTGGCTAGCATTTTTACCCGACGTTTCCTGGGGCCTGGAGTGGGGCTTGGTGTAACAGCTGGAGATGGTTGGGTGAAGGAGTAGGTTCTGGAACTGTAGAGTTTTGGGATTGTGATGAGGAGTTGTGTTGTGATGGAGAATTTGACCCAGTGTCTTCAAGAGCGGCACTGTTTTCAGGGGTGGTTGATGAGGATGTGGCTGGGGGTGGTGTGGAAGACATGATTGTGAAGACTTGGAGAGAAGAAGATTTTGATCCCTTTGGTTGATAGGAATGATGAACTAGGTTCGACGGTTATGCTTTTTGAAGAAGAGAGAATGGTGAATTAGAAAGGTAATGATGGCTATTTAAAGGTGTGGTTAATAAATTCACAACGGACTTAATTCTTGGTCAAGTGGAAGTCTAATCGGTGCAGGAGTGTCAGTAGATTAGACGGTTATGTCTCCCTATAATCTAGGCTAATTAAGCTTCGATTGGACTCTTTGGAACGGGTTCATTTTGGGATAAGTACTGATAATTTGAAATGGACCAAATATGGATAGAATACTGCTCATGTGTGACTATAATTATTTCAATAAGTGTATAGTGATGAGCACGTACCTTGTCAGTCAGATGAACCAGCCACGATCGTGTTAGAGTCTCTAGTTTTGGCCTCAAATTACAAAAATAAAAAAACATCATTAGCAACCAAAGAGTCATATTAACACATGGCAAGAGAGTATGTCATTAAAGACATGAAACTGAGCAATGATTAATCTGGTTAGTTACCTATTTCAGTGTTTCTAGCAAAAAAAAATATTATTTTTTTCATTTTTGCTTTTCAATTAGGTGATCTTAATCATCCCTAATTCTAACATGTTTCTCTCAAAATGCTCCCTACTTAGTGCTTTAGTAAAGATATCTGCAATTTGTTTGTCAGTAGCACAGAAGTCGATTGAGATCATTCCCTTTTCATAATTATCCCTTAGGAAATGGTGTCTGACATCTATGTGCTTGGTTCTCTTATGATGAACCGGGTTCTTCGTCATACTAATGGCACTAGTATTGTCACATAAAATAGGAATACATCCAACCTCTATACCAAAATCCATGAGTTGTTGCTTGATCCATAGCAACTGAGCACAACATGAGGCTGCAGCCACATATTCAGCCTCAGCAGTAGACAATGCTACTGAATTTTGTTTCTTGGTGGCCCAAGACACAAGGAAAGAGCCCAAAAAGTGAGCCATTCCTGAAGTACTTTTCCTGTCAACCAGGAAACCTGCATCAGCATATCCTCCAAGGTTGAAATTACTACATTTAGGATATCAAAGGCATAAGTCAGTGGTGCCTTTCAAATATCTCAGAATTCTCTTCACTGCAGCTAGATGGGACTCCTTTGGATTTGGTTGAAATCTAGCACACAGCCCTACACTGAACACAATATCAGGTCTGCTAGCAGTGAGATATAATAAAAACTCAATCATCCCTCTATACAACTTTTGATCAACAGATGAACCAGGTTCATCCACATCTAATTTTGTAGTTGTGGCAATTGGGGTGTCTATTTCTTTTGAGTCTTCCATTTTAAATCTTTTGAGCAATTCTTTCACATATTTTTGTTGATGGATCATTGTTCCGTTTGAGTTTTGCTTAATTTGCAAGCCTAAAAAGAAGTTTAGCTCACCCATCATACTCTTCTCAAACTCACTCCCTATAAGCTTGGCAAATTCCTTACTCAATTTTTCAGAAGTTTCCCCAAATATGATATCATCTACATATATTTGCACTACCATGAGATACTTACCTTTTTCCTTTAAGAACAAGGTGCTATCAATTTTACCTCGTTTGTAGTCATGTTCTAGCAGGAATTTAGATAACCGCTCATATCATGCTCTTGGTGCTTGCTTGAGTCCATACAAAGCCTTGTCAAGTTATACACATGGTCAGGTGTCTCCTTGCTTTCAAATCCTGGAGGTTGTTTGACAAATACTTCTTCCTTTAGGTAGCCATTGAGGAAAGCACTTTTTACATCCATCTGATGGAGAGTGAATTCCATGTGGGCAGCAAATGCTATAAGAAGCCTGATTGCCTCCAGTCTTGCCACAGGAGCAAAGGTCTCATCATAGTCAATTCCCTCTTATTGACAGTATCCTTGGACAACCAGTCTAGCCTTGTTTCTTGTAACCGTTCCATCTTCATCGAGTTTATTCCTGAAGACCCACTTTGTGTCAATCACTGATCTATCTAGTGGTCTGGGTACCAAGTGCCAAACTTGACTTCTTTCAAATTGATTTAGCTTTTCTTGCATGGCATTTACCCAGTCAGTATCCTGTAAGGCTTCAGCAATGTTCATTGGTTCGATCAAAGATAGAAAGGCATCAAATGCACACAGATTTTTCAAGGAGGATCTGGTTTTGATTCCATATATCAAATCTGTTATGATGTTCTCAAGGGGGTGAGAACTTTGATATCTGTGTGGTTTGAGCACCAATTGTTCACGACTTGATGATCCCATGGTGTCTTGTAGTTGTGGAACAGGACCAGGGCCAAGTTCCAGTGTAGTTTGCTGTTGAGTTCCCCCTGTCATGTTGCTTGGGTTAGTTGGACCTGGTCCATCACCTGTTCCATCTTCCATATTTGCTCCAGTTTGTTCACTGCTTCTGACCAGTCCAAGCTCCTCATCTTCTGGTTCCTGTCTCTCAGAGAGAGTGTTAGTTTCATCAAAAACAACATTCACACTTTCTTCTACACACATAGTTCTTTTATTATATACTTTATAAGCTTTGATATGTGATGAATATCCCAAGAATACTCCCTCATCACTTCTGGGATCAAATTTACCTAGGGAGTTTTTGTCGTTGTTGTGCACAAAGCACTTGCATCCAAAAGCCCTAAGGTGGGATATGTTGGTGTTTCTCCCTTTAAGTAATTCATAGGGAGTTTTCTCTACCAATGGTCTGGTCCTGCATCTATTTATTATGTAGCATGCAGTGTTTATTGCTTCTGCCCAGAAGCTATGGGGTAGTTTGCTAGAGAGAAGCATGGTTCTAGCCATATCTTCAAGAGTTCTGTTCTTTCTTTCAACAACCCTATTTTGTTGTGGGGTTCTAGGGGCAGGGAAGTTGTGATTTATGCCATGTTCATCACAGAATTCAGCAAACTTTGCATTTTCAAATTCAGTACCATGATCAGATCTTATTGATGCTAGTTGATTTCCTAACTGTTTTTTAGTTTTTCTATTAAAAAAAAGTAAATATATCAAATGCTTCATCTTTAGATGTCAGAAACAAGGTCCAAGTGAACCTTGAGTAGTCATCAACTAGCACCATTACATATTTCTTACCATCTCTGCTCGGAGTTCTCATAGGACCACATAGATCCATATGAACCAGTTCCAACGTCCTGGTGGTACTGACCATTTTCTTGATTTTGAATGAGGATCTTACCTGCTTCCACCTTGCACATGCCTCACAAACTTTGTCTTCCTTGAACTTAATGTTAGGAAGCCCTACCACAAAGTCCTTGGAGACTAATTTGTTAATCTAATTTAGACTAGCATGACCAAGTCTTTTGGCCAAAGGAAGGGATCATTGTCCAGCACACTTAAGCAAGTGAGTTCATTTTCTGATAGTGTGGACAGGTCTATGACATAGATGTTATTCACCTTTTTCCCCTGCAAAACAATCTTGTCAGTAAGCAAGTTAATCACAAAATATTTTGTGGAAGTGAATGCAACCAGGTTACCTCTGTCACACAATTGTGACACACTGATCAGGCTATATTTCAAGCCATCTATCAAGTACACATTCTCAATGGAACGTGTGTCATCCTTACCTACCTTACCAACCCCAATAATTTCACCTTTCTTTCCATTTCCAAAGGAGACATTTCCTCCTTTTAGGTTTTCAAGTGAAAGGAATTGTTCCTTGTTCCCTGTCATATGTTTTGAGCAGTCGCTGTCTAAGTACCAAATTTGGTTATTTCCTCTCACTTGAACCTACAACAAGAAATCAAGGGTTAGTCTTAGGGACCCAAACTATTTTGGGTCCTTTTCTATGAGAGAAAGGATGAATCAATCTTTTTCTGTCCCAATTTGGTAACCAGTTTTTCTTTCGTACGAAACTTTCATTTCTTCGACTGCCTAGCTCTTTTGCAGTACATTCAATTTTGTAGTGGCCAGTCTTACCACAGTGGGTGCAGATTTTATTCTCCGGAAGAGTGAGATACTTGCTTTTGGGATCCCATTTGGGCATTTGACTCCCAAAGTCAAGTCCTCTTCTGTTGCTACTATGATTTTCTTGAAGCCATGTCAGGGCATCTGAGGATTTATTCCATTTGCAAGTTCGATATAATTCATGTTTGACTTTACCAAGTTCTTCTTTTAGTACCCTTATCTGTTCATCCTTAGTGTACATCTTATCCTTTTGTTTTCCCACATTTTATTCTAACATGATTTGAGAATGATCAACAGTCTTTTTGCTAGTTCCTAGTTTCAGTTTTAAATTTTCAGATTTTAGCTCTAGGATCTTAGTTTCAAGTGGATGAACCTGGTTCTTCAAGGCAGTGTTTTCCTTTTCAGATTCACTTACTCTGATTTCCAGGTTCTTGCACTTTGCTTTTAACATTACACACTCTTTAGACAGTTGTTCTTTCTCTTTGTTTGTTTCTTAGGAATCATCCATGAAATCAAGTAGCAACTCAGAGAGTTTTTCTTTAGATAGGAACTTTATCTTGTTTTTGAGATGGGATATACTTACCTCTGGTTCTTCATATGATTCCTCATCTGATTCACCAATTGCCATGAGTGCATGTTCTTCATTCTCACCATCTTCTGATTCTTCATCTGAGCTTTCCCCCCAAGCAGCATCATAGCTTTTGTTGTGGTTTTCTTGGGTTGGACCAGTTCCTTCTTCTTGTTCCTTCGTTCGGATCTCTCCCTTTTTCATTCTACTTACCACTGAGAAAATTTCTTGATGTGGTGGTCAGTCTTTCCACATTTGTAGAATCCCTCGTTGGTTGGCCTTTCTGGAGCTCTTTCTTTGTTGTAGTTTCCACCTCTTGAGATGCCCTTTTTTCCTTATGAGGAAGTTTCTGAATTCCTTAGTGATCATGGTCATCTCATCTTCCTCCAGATCTGCTCCTTCAGTGATTCTCAATGCTAGACTTCTTTCCTTCTTAGGAGCATCCATTTTCAATGTCTGCCTTCTAAGTTCATAGGCAATGAGGTTTCCAATTAGCTCGTCCAACCTTAGGGTTGCCATGTTTTTGGATTCCTGAATAGCCGTGATTTTGCTTTCCCAAGAAATTGGTAAGACCCTTGTCAGGATCTTCTCCACCCTGTTCTCTTCAAGAATGATTCTTCCAAGAGACTTGAGTTCATTTGTCAGTGTTGTGCACCTCGTGTACATATCTTGGATTGTCTCTCCTTCTTTCATAGTAAAGTTTTCATACTGGGAGTATAGTAGAGTACCTCTTGATCTTTTCACTTGAGGTGTTCCTTCGTGGGCTACTTGCAAGGTATCCCAAATTTCTTTGGCAGCGGTGCAGCTTTGAATCCTACTATACTCGTCTGGACCAAGTCCACAAACTAGTCACTTTTTGGCCTTAGCATTTTTCTCCCACTTCTTCAAATCCTCAGCAGTGCAGTCAGCTCTAGTCTTTGGCACATCTACTCCTTCAGAATTCTTCTTCATGGTGGCTAAAGGACCATCAATGACTATGTCCTAGAGTTCATAGTCTTCTCCAATCAAGTGATCCGTCATCCTGTTCTTCCACCAGGAGTAATACTTTATATTGAAAAGTGGTGGCATTGCAGTTGATTGTCCTTCCCAGTTTCCAGGTGGTGCACTCATTTTGATCTTTTCCCAAGGTGTTAGCCTCTTCAAGGATAACTTGCTCTGATACCAATTGATTTTTTATACGTCAATACCACACAAGAGGGGGGATGATTTGTGTGGTGTCCAATTTTTGAGTGCAGTCTCTATAGAAGAACCAGGTTCTTCTAGGTGTTCCAACTTCTACAGTTTGCGAAAAAGTAATTGCAGAAATAAAAGAACACATCAATTTTATGTGGAAAACACCTGGCTCAAAAGGTGAAAAAACCACGACCTACTTCCCAGTAGGATTTTCCCAAACTCTTCACTATGACAATGAGCCAAATAGCATTTACAAAATAAACTCTTTTGTAAACCTAAGGACTAACTCTAATCCCTTTGTGGCAAACTAGCCTCTAGCTAATTGCGACAAACTTCAAGTTAACTCTAACTTGAATATTGTGTACTTATTACAATTGCTTCTAGATAAAGCTGAAATATACAATTTGTAATCACCTACTACAAACAACTGGACTCAAAAGACAACAGATGGAACTGGTTCTTCGAGCTGGTTCAAGTAGCTTTTGAGTCGCACAAGGATTCTTCACATGAACTGCTTGCAAAATTGCTTTAGTAATTTTGCTTTCAATTCTTGTTTCACTTCTGTGTATGTGCTCCACTCTTCAGCAGGAATACTTCGACAATTTATAAAATCAGTAGTTGAGATGTTGATGTATAATTCCGATGCAACTCTTCCTTGGTGGAAGAGTTTGAGTCTATCTCAACTTCCTTGATCTTCCTTTATCTTGATTTTGTCCTACTTGAATACGAAGTCCATCTCCTTTATCAATTTGCAATCTTTTCGCTTAGGAGATAACCCCTTTTCTTCAGAGATGATGTTTATCTCCCGCGCATGGACTCTCCTCGTTCCACCTAGTTTGCTTGTATGTGTTTGCCCTGATGGACCTGGTTCAGGTGTTGGCATTTGTCATTCTTCAAAATTATGCAGTGACTTGATTCAACAAAACCGCCTTTAGTTCTTTTTGGATATCCAATAAAAATGCATACTTCTGTCCTTGATTCCAATTTATCCGCTTTCCCTTTCAGCACATGTGCTGGACAACCCCAAACCCAAATGTGCTGTAAACTTGGCTTGCGCCCAGTCCACAATTCTACTGGAGTTGAAGGTACTGACTTTGAAGGAACCAAATTTAGAATGTAATTTGTTATTTCTAAAGCATATCCCCAAAAGGAAGAAGGCAAATCGGAATAACTTAACATTTATCTAACCATTTTCATAAGGGTCTTATTTCTTCTTTCTGCCACACCATTTTGTTGTGGTGTTCCCGGGGAAGATAATTGAGATGTAATTCCACTATCTGATAAGTATTTTATGAATTCCACAGAAAGGTATTCACCACCACAATCAGATCACAATGTTTTGATATATTTATCATGTCGTTTCTCCGTTTCCGTCTTGAATTCGTTGAATTTCTCAAAGCATTCAGACTTACGTCGCAACAGATAAATGTATCCATATTTTGAGTAATCATCTGTGAAAGTTACAAAATACTCAAAACCACCTCTTTCTTGTATATCCATAGGGCCACACAAATCAGAGTGAATTAATTCTAGCTTATCGCTGGCTCTATTTCCTTTGAGGGAAAATGTCTCTTGGTCATTTTACCTTCTAAACATGATTCGCATGTTGGTAGTGACTCCACTTTCAATGAACTCAAAGGTCCATCAGAGACCAATCTCGAAATCCTATTTAGATTTATATGACCTAGACGTAAGTGCCACAAATAAGTTTGACTCAATTCAGAAATACGTTTTCTGTTATGTGGCAGATTAATGTTATTTAATTCTTTTGGTTGTTGTAGGACACGAGGAGATATATAAAGAATAAAAAGGTCATGTAATCTAGCAGCAGTGTAGATAAAACGTTTATTAAACTTAATAACAGCAGAGTTATTAGCAAAAATAAATATTATAACCATCATCCATTATTTTCGAAACCGAAATTAAATTCCTTCTAATAGAAGGTACATAGAGAACATCTTTTAGATCTAAAACTCTATCACTACTAAACAAAACTCTAATATTTCCTAAAGCTAAAGCTGGTGATGGCTCGCCATTGGCTTGAAAAACGCAAACTTCATTCTCACTTAGCTGCCGTGTTTCCTGAAACCCCTGCAAAGTAGTGCAGATGTGATTAGTGGCTCCTGAATCTACACACCAAAACATGGTAGAAACAGCCGCTAAACAAGTTTCAACGACATTTAAATTTGAATTACCTTGCTTGTTCAACTTTGCCGGATAGGCAGGGCATTGCTTCTTGTGATGCCCAGGTTGCTTGCAATGATAACACTTGCCTTTGGGATTTTTCACACCAGTCGCACCACCAGGTGCCAAAGCCTTTTGAGCCTTCTTCTTTTTCTTATTTCCTTTCGACTTAGAAACTGAAGCTTTCTCAACATTGAGGGCCACAACTGGAGCTTTTTGTTTGATAATAGATTCTGCCGCTTGCAGCTCATTCAACAATTTCGCTAGTGACAAATTCATTTTGTTCATATTATAGTTCAAGCAAAATTGTTGAACACTGTCAGGCAGAGTCTGTAGGACCATCTCAACTTGAGACTCCTTATCAATCACAGCTCCAAGGACCTCCAGTTCATTCAGAAGACTCATCATCTTCCGAACATGGTCCCTGACTGATGATCCTTCAGCCATCTTGGTGTTCAAAAGGGTTTTCATGGCAGTCTGCTTAGCGGCACGATTTTACTCACTGAACATATCTTTTGAAACTTTCAAGCATGTTGTAAGCAGACCCCATAGACTGATGCTGATGTTGCAAAACATTCGACATAGAGGCAAGAATGTAACATCGCGCCATCTCATCAGCCTTAACCCATTTGTCATAGGCCTTAACATGATCATCAATAGCATTATAAGGTTTTTCTGGGCACTCCTCAGTGATTACAAATTTGTAACCTTCAGCAGTTAGGACAACATCATGATTTCTTTTCCAGTCAACATAATTGCGTCCTTCTAACTTATTTTGGTTCAGAATTGAGGTAAGTGGGTTGAATTAAGACATGGTTAGTCTGAGAGATATTCACATTAAATAGATCATTAGTTATATATTTAGAATAATTAAATTCAAAACAGCACATTACACATGTAACCATGCTCATTGAACAGTTAGATTCGTTAGGGAAACTTAACTATTCATGCAAAATATATGAGTGATGTAGGATATTAACCCCATAAATTTAAACAGGACCAACTCAGATGGAGAGTAAACTGTTAAATTAAGATGGGTAAATATCACTTTTATAAACTTTAGTTTTATTGAATCAACAACTCAGTTGGAGAGTTAATACAAGTAATCAAATAACTATAGGCAAAACTACAGTAATCATCAATAATGAATTTATCCGATGTGGAAGAAGACCAATGTCAACATATAAATTCATTATATTACTGTAAAACATGATTGGAAACAATGGAAATTGAACCCTACCATCACAGATTTCTTTTTAAATTTTCTTTTATTAAATTATTTTTCCAGAAAATAGAAAAATGGCCAAAAATCCATCTAAACGACCCCGAATGCCCAAAAAATGATGTACATCATTAGAAAAGCTAATGGGTTTTTTAAGTTGGGCCGTTTTCGATGAACCTACCAAATTTGAGGTCAATCGGAGTTCGACAGAATTTCAGAATTCTAAAATCATGACCTATTTGTAGAATTCTGTTTTTGGCGTTTTTGATTGTTTTTATTATTTAGACTGTTCAAATCACATAATATACTGATGTATGTTAAAACATGATTTCAGAACTCAAAATTATTATTATTTTCTTATTATTTAATAAAAACGTGTTCAGACAGAATTGTAAAAAAACAGTATGTTTTTCACTGTTAAAAAAACGTCATTGTTCATAATTCTGTATATTAATCCAAAATTATAGAACTAATATCATACAAAACAGTCAAGTTTTTATTAATAGAACACTCTCTCTGATTATAGGCAAAACGCAACTGAAACAGATTTAATTCACTGTTTATGCATATGTGTATTAACCCATAATTGCATAATTAATAGCATTCAAAAAACAATCACGTTTTTATTAAAGAACAAATTGAATTCATCAAAAACGTAATTAAACAGACTGTCATTAAATATAACACCACTGTTTATGTATGTGTATATTAATTCATAATTTCAGAATTAAGATACTAATAAAAAGAACGTTTTTGACATAGAATAATCATACCAAACATGTATCATTAAACAACACGTTTTAATATTACTCTATTCATGTTGTATTACATTATCTAGTTAGATGTAAGACGGCGTCTGATACCAATTGTTAGAACATGCGCAGCGGAAGCAAGCAAACAAATCAGGCATCTAATACATGTAAACTAGATCGTACTATAATTACAAGATTAGAAGCACTAACCTCTTGAAATCGTTGCACAAATCTTCCAAACATCAAGAATCCAGGGCTGCAGTCTTCTGTTATACGCCTAGTAAAGCCTTGGACGATTTTGCTTTTGGTTGGGCAAAAACAATACAACTCTGAAGTGAGTAATTAAGTGAAATTAGTTTTCCTTAAGCAGAGTTATTATTTTGGCCGAAATTCTCTTCCAAAAACGTGTAGGATTCTACTTGCACAAGTAGAATCCTACTCTAACTCTACTGGATGACTTTTCTCCCAACTCACTTTTTACTCAAGTCTTGTCCAGGTTTTTACTAGGTATAGCAGGGACCACAAAAATAATAAGGCTACCAATTATAACATTAATTCAAAATTAGCAGGAATTAATTGCAATTTATTCAACTAAAAACTGCAATTGAGTTCCTCGGTATGAATTTCGAAAATTCAATAACACTTATTTTAACTCCCATGTTAAGATCTCAAATACCAGTTAATTAAATTAAATCACTGAAAATTTAATTTAATCAACTAATTAAATCCTTTACAATTCCGCTTAAACTATTTCATGTGACGGATACAAAATCCACCGGCCGGGTTTTCACATGAAAACTTATAAGCTTATATAAAGGGGTATCATCAAACTCAAAACCGAGTCATGGATTCTATCAACTAATTATTATTCACAAATGTTATTCGTTATTGTCCAATCTATTAGGCATACACTAACTCTGAATAGAGTCGTACCTTTTGATAAATCAAAACAATAAACAAATTACATTGATCATAATAATTATATCAAGATTAGGAGTATAAGCTCATTTAATGATAGAGAAAATGTTTTATATATTAAGTACAAAAACATCTTTTCTCTACTTGGTTCGTTCAATATACACTGAGTATACTAGCACAAGAAGTCGGAGTAAAACCACTCCCATAATCAAGACAAATTATACTATAATCTTGTGCTACAATCATCAAGATATTTTGTCCAATAATATCTTTGATTGTGAACATAGTTTATTAATTATGAGAACCAACAATTTAATCTTCTGTGCATGAGCTAAGACTCCATACACTAAATTGTCTACTACATAACTAAAAGGACACACATGTAACAAATGATCTATTCAAAATAGTACTTTATTGAATTAAACAAATAATTATTTCATAAAAAATAAAATAAAAACTATGTCTAAATCGCATGATTAATAGTATATCCCAACAGTTACAGGTAAATCAGCGAAGTGCAGGAGAATGTATAACGTCACAGAAAGGACTTAACACTTAACTGTTAAACCAAACTTTGTGGGACAATGATTTTCAAGTGAAAAAGAGAAAAGAAAAGAATAACTTATTTCCTACTCTAGTTAATTCAATTAACTTGTAATATCACACCCGCCGTAACCCGTCCTTGTTTTCTGCCTTAATGCCGTGGCGCCACTTAGATAACACACTTATAGAGTTTTTCGACCTGAAATATTGCGTAAAGCATTTTTTTTGCTCGGAGATCAATTCATAAAGTCATTCTGGATCCCAGTCTCACTCCGTGTTAAAACGTCAAGAGCAACCACTACCTTTCTGCCGTTCTCCCATTTTCTCGGGGATTAGATACAATTTCGTCACAAAATTAAAATAGTTTAATAACTAAGAAGTCACAATTGAATATTAAATTAAGAAAATCGAAAAATAAAACCAAACTTACTAAAGTGGGCTCTTCCAAAACGACTGATACTATAGCGAACCGCAATACAGTATTGGGTCCTAACTTGGACTGATCCAAAAGGTCTGGAATTAAACTCAACCTTAAGAAGACGTCAGTTGAAACCATATACCGATATACGTTCTGTATACACTTGGCCGGAGAAGAAGGTTCAAAAACAGAGTACTCTAACAGCTGCTGAGATTGTGAAAACTCGTATGGTGGACGGAGCTGAGAATAATCAAGGATAAAATAATCGGAGCTGGAAACTTGAGGATATTTCCTAACACAGTCTATGAATTAGGCGAAACATCTCGCCCCTGTGAACAAAAGGAAGAGTTTGGTGTTAAGGTGGCTCAAGGGAAAGGAGGGACTTCATTCTTTACAGCTAAATGAACATGGGGAAATACAACCAATGTCCAGCATGTTTTATCTTGGGAGGCATTGACACTGTCAACTCGCACGAATACAAAGTGGAAGAAGTTTTGACTTTCAATAGGCAGTAGGAAAAAGTGATTTACGATTCAAACTGCTTGTACTCCAACACCAAGTGTTTCAACAGTTGGAAGCATTTCATTTTACGCATACAAAGGCTTGTATATCTCTCTCCTGTAAGGTTCCCCTTGCAACTTCACATCTTTTAACTCACTGAATGCCTGTCATCCTAAAGAGAGAATGACCAAGAGACTAAGCGTCAAGGACAGTAAAATGGTTAACTTTTGATGGAATTTTTTTGCTCATGAACATTGTAAGCCAGTAGGAATTTAGATCAAATTATACACAAGCAAATACAGAAACAAAGCATGTGCGCCAAAGCTAACTCTGTTATAATATCCGAGCTAATGCAGGTTTTTCGTAAATCATGATCCACTCGTCAGAGTCTGCAAAACATGTACCAGCATCTGTGCAACATACAAGTATCTTCTCCTCGTATGAGGTGTGTACTATACAGTGCAGAAATGTGCAAATTGGTAAAGTTCATTAACCCCTAGCTAGTAAATGTTATTTTTCTAAGTAACCAGAACCGCTAGATAGTAAATATTTTTGCTCTGCTAAATCCCTAGATAGACACTGTGAGATATGAATATTGCCAAAAAGGAATTAGGAGCCTAACACCAAACAGCACCACGAGAGGAGCCGCAAAAAATAGAGGGTGGGAGAGATCATCAGAATCTTCACTGGTCTATAACACTGTTGGGGCTTTTGTTAGTGTTTTTCTGTTCCGTTTTCCTATAATAGTTTTTTGAGGTACTATCGAACACTATAATCTCGTAAATATGTCGCACTTCTTTACCCAATGTTTAAATTTGCACATCTGGACAGTAATTCCTGTAAGAAAATCCAAAATAAGTAATGTTATAAAAACTGTACTGCAGAAATACCACATATTCCGTCAGAGATCAAGAAGCAGGGGGGAGCGGAGGTAGGGGACTTTCTCATTTTCCAAATGTGAATTTGAGGTTAAATGAAGGACCATGCAATTAACAATAAATGAAAATTCTGCAAGATCTTTGATATGTTGCAAGGACAGAGAGGTTTCAGGTATGGTAGGATAGATAATGTAGCATTTAAAAAGTTGTTACAGAGTATATTTTGTCCTAAAGCCCACAACTGTTATTATTCTCAAAGACACATCACAGCACCAGAACCAGGGTCATACTGATGCTATCTTCCCTATTTGCTTTAGGTAATCATGTGGGAGGAGAGAAAAATAAGTAAATGGAGAGAAGGAAAAACAACCAAAACTGAACAAATATATCCAGGAAACACTTGCAGCATATTTTGAAAAACAAAAGAGAGAAGAAAATCAGAAACCAATGGCCAAGGTGGAACAAAAATAGCTTAATCATTCACAGTAATAAAATAGAACATTCTAATAGACAGTTCGACAAAAAATATGTGAAGGTCACTGCAAAGTTGAGCCTAAAGCATTACGCATTCTACAGAGAAAAAGCTCACATGTAAATTAAATTGGTTCTGAATCTCAACTCTCAAGTTATGATCACATTAAATATAAAGTCATTTTTTACTTAAGAAAAGAATATAATTTCACTTTTTAACCTGGATTAGGTTGATTTCATTGTCTAATCCAATTTGCATTAATCCTCATTTGGTTACAATTGAAGGTTGATTATTACTTACAGCCTTGGAAGTTAGAAGGATCTTTCTAGACATTCATTAATATAGATTAATTACAGACTCCTCATTCAATTACAGAGTATAACGACTTCATAATGTATGCTACACAATGAACATACATTATTGATGCACTCAAAATTCAAGTACATATAGTTTTTGTGCAAACAGTACATTTGTCTTAAGAAATCCATTGAATAGGTACAAATTTCTACTTCAGAACACAGTAACATAAAAAGGCTAGAATTTCGAACCGAGTAACTTCAAATCCTGGATCCGCCTCTCTATAAACATATGATTTGTATACTAGCTTTGATATTGATGCATTTATATCAAGCACTTATAACAGTACGCTGGTTTATGCACTAACTTTGATCATTATTAAGTTTTCTCAAAAGATGTCTTCAAGAAAAACCAACCAGATGTAGTCTAAACTTCAACAAAGTTGATCTCCGGAAAACTAGATCGTTTTTCCCAACTTGCATAGTAGGATTAAGAAAATAGAATATAACTTCTCCGAAATCTCATGAGTTCAGAAACGCTACCTTTTAAATTTCCACATTAAAAGAGAGTAAAGAAACAGAACAACCCATCTTAATATTGTCTGAGAAAAATATAGACAATAGTGGTGCAAGTTGTGATGCTTTGCATATTCAGAAGCAATATATATTTGTACGAGGTATGCTATTTACTACCCATGCATCAAGTGTCTCACTCTCACCCAAAAGCAATAATTAACTTTATAACTAAAAACAATTACCCAAAAGCAAGATAGTAGAACTAACACGGGTCACCTATGTTGCTGGTGATGGGACAAGATAGGCATGAAAAGCTAAAATCTATTGAGTGCATTTATATGTATTATATTTTAGCATATAGAGACTGATAAAAAGAAACAACCTGATATCTTGTTGAGTTGAGGTTGTTCTCGGCCTTCTGTTTTTCAATCAGCTGGCTTGTCATTTCACCAATCAACTTCAGATGCACAACCTAAAAAGAATTTTCAGTCCAGAATCACCAACTGGTCCACTAACTTTTTTAGTGAAGTAGTTCATTGGATGGCATCAAGTAGATGAAATGAGTGTTTCACCAAGTCACCAACATATTTTGTTAAACAAAAAAGATTAGGTGACAGAAACAATTACAGCGACCATTCTCTGAAAAATTGACATTTTTTAGAAGGAATGTGTAAGTTATTGGTTTCTAAATCAACTGCAGCGCATATGTATGAGAAGCACTTGGAGAAATTATTCAAATACCATGGGTGTACACTGTTTCGCATGGTTTGGTCCATTTATGAAGAAGGTAGGATAAGAAGTGGAACAAGAATTTAGAGACATGGGTTAACTTCTGACATTTAATAGAACTAACAATTGAAAAAGGGGATGTACGGTCAGGTGTAATATGGTTGCTTGAGATCAGGAGATCAAGTGACACCGTATCATTAATACAGAAAGAGTTAAAACATACACAGGAAGTTGGAATTGACCCATTAACATTATAGGTTCACATAAAATGTAAACATCTACAAACATTTTACAAAGATATATCAACTGCAAGACATCAACAGACCCACTTTTAACAAATAAGAGTAGTCTACACTGATATAGAGCCAGAGACCACAAAGCCTATCTGAATATAACATCCACGACATAATTTACAAAAATGATAAACTCCCGTGCAGCTTCACTCATGTATTACTAACATAGAGAGGAAACGTACAACCATTCTTCCACCAAGCGACATTAGGGCAAAAGATACAGCTAAAAGGTATAGTCTTCTGAGATAGAAATATACTTGATCAAAGGAGTTGACACCAGTACCTGAAGTAGCTTCTCTACAGAGGAAGGATAGAGGAACTGACTCAACCTTCTTTTTTCATCATTCAAACACCGTTCGACCTAACAGAAGCATCTTGAATTAGAATGATAGTAGAGAAGAATGGTTTGTCAGATATAAGAAATAATATTTATTAAAAAAAAAAAAACAAATTCATGCAACACAAAGCTATTTTTTAACACAAGATAAAGCATAGAAGACCTTCACTATATAATCTGCTGAAGAATAGCTATGGAGCCACTCAGAGGCAATTCGAGCGTAGCAACTGGATGTATCTGTAAGCAATTTCTCCTCAAACATGTGATAGTGGGTTCCTTTTTTTGGCCCATCATTTTCCGCGAAAAAGGTAGAGAGGCCCTGTAGCAGGCTCCTGTCAATTGGTTCCTCCCTTCGGTCTTGACTTATCTACATGTGGCATACTATAAATCACTAACTGCATAGTTGGAATCAACAACAAACTTGACATGCTACTTTAACAGTACCAGTAAAAGTGCAGCATCAAAAATTTTCGGAAGGAGATCATTGCAGACCTGAAATGGACAAATGAAAAGTCAGTATATTACGAAGTTTATGCGTCTACAAAGAGTTAAAAGAGTGATAATTTCCTGTAAAATATACAGAGACATTTACCCCATTCTGGAAACAGGTAAGGGCAATCTCTTTAAGGGGTGCAGATCTTTTCTGATCGGTGCATTTTTTATCAAGGTAAAGGAAAAACCCTCCAAGACACTTTAACATTGCTTTGTAATTTGTCCAGATACGTAAGAATTCAGCTAACAGAGAGGTACCACTCTTATCTTTCAGAGAAGGCAGAACCTAGAAGCAAAGTAAAAAGTGATATTCAACACAGGGCATTAGCAAGTGCTAGTAAAAGAAGATGCTAATAATAGATAAACCCACATTCATTGCATTGCTTTCCTGCCAATGCAATTGAAAACTACTAAAATTGGATATGTTTTTCATCTTAGCCTGCAATGCATGGCCAAAATTCAAGAGACAAGGACCAATATGTTTTCCTTTTGCAAAAATAACCTCTGATCCTGAAGTCATCATTGAGAACAAAAAGTTTTTAACTATTTTGGCACTCTCTCCATTACATACTGAAGAAAATGTTGTATAGGTCAAAGTATACAGAGGTAAGGAATTTACTCAAATCACATTATTTTAACAGAGGTCGACTGTGTCAATGAGCACCTTAGATCACTTATTAAACCCTACCACTGAGTGTACTCTTAAACATAAGCTTATGCTAATAAAATGGAACAGTGTTATTTGAACAGCTGAAGGTCTGATATTAATTCTCTTATTATTTCTTTTGTAAAAAAAAGTTTTGCATAGAAATTGAGGGACTTCAGGCCTATAAGCGTAATAAGGAGCATTTACAAGATTATTGCAAAAGTCATAACTGAGAGGCTGAAAAAGGTGACGGGAGGACAATTGATAGATTCTCAACAAATGGCATTCATAAAAGGAAGGAAAATAATGGATCTCATACTAATAGCCAATGAAGCAATAGACTCGAGACAAAAACAGAAGAAGCCCTATATCCTTTGCAAGCTGGATATTGAGAAAGCATTAGACCATGTGAATTGGAATTTCTTACTAAACATGCTACAACAAATGGGATTTGGAGTGCAATGGATTAAATGGATGAAATTCTGTATATGTACTGTCAAATTCTGAGTCATTATTAATGGTTCTCCAGAAGGATTTTTTCCTGGGTGATCCCTTATCATCTTTTCTTTTCATAATAGCCATGGAAGGTTTGAACAACATCATCAAAACAACCAAAGTCAATGGATGGATTAAAGGCTTTGAGGTAGCCATGAATGGACATAACAACCAGGAGATTACACATCTTCAATATGCTAATGACACCTTGATCTTCTATGACAACTAAGAGTTTTGAGGATTATACCGGTTCTTTTTTAAGGCATTTCTGGGCTACACATTAAGAGTCACCTCTTCCCGATCAATGAAGTAACAAACATGGAGGATTTGGCATTGATCCTGGGAGAAGTGGGGACTCTCCCTCCCACTTATCTGGGTATGCCACTGGGGGCCAAGTCAAAATCTACTGCTATATGGGACAATATACTGGAGAAATGTGAGAAAAAACTCCCAAGATGGAAATGTCAATATTTGTCAATGGGAGGAAGGCTCACTCTGATTAACTCGGTATTAGACTCACTGCCAACCTATATGATGTCCCTTTTTCCCATTCCTGCGGGAGTCATTCAAAGGCTGGATAGCATAAGAAGGAATAGGCAAAAAAGAAAAAAGGGCTTATCACCTGGAAAGAGGTAACTCTCAGCAAAGCTCAAGGTGGATTGGGAATTATAAACTTGAAGAATCACAGCAAAGCCCTTAAACTAAAATGGTTATAGAGGTACTCTCAAGACTCTCAAAGTCTATGGAGCAAGGTAATCAAAGCCAAATATGAAGTAGAAGACAACTGAATAACTAAACCAGTTAGCACAACCTATGGAGTTAGTCTTTGGAGGTCCATAAGGGTATTATGAGTTATGGCCAGCTCTGAAAAACCAAGTCTATTAAAGTGCTAAATGGTAGCAGGACATCATTCTGGAATGACAATTGGTTGGGGAATGGAGCTTTGAAGGATTTATTTTCTGACTTATATGCTCTAGCTCATCACCAACATAGATCTATAGTTGCAATGTGGTCACCTCAAGGTTGGGAACTAATACTCAGAAGATACTTGAATGATTGGGAGATAAATAGAATGATTGAGTTCTACAAACAACTGGACAACTTCACAGGAATTCAGAATGGAGATGACACATTGAGATGGCATGGACATAGCAGTGAAATTCAGTGTCAATGCAGCCTACAAAACGATAAACCAACCAGTACCTCAAGCCACCAACTTACCCTGGAAGTATATTTGGAAGACCTAGATACCATATAAGATTGCATGTTTCTCATGGCTACCGGCAAAGGAAGTTGTGCTCACACATGAAAACTTAAACAAGAGAAAGTGGACTCTATGCTCAAGATGTTTTCTTTGTGAAAATGAAGTGGAAACAGTTGGTCACCTATTTTTGCATTGTAGGATAATTGATCAGTTATGGAAGATCTTCATTAATCTCAGAGGCATAGCTTGGACAATGCATAGAAAGATTACTGAAGCTCTCTTTAGTTGGGAAGCAGATGGAGAATGGTTCTTGCTTGTATTTGGTGGACAATTGGAAAGAAAGGAACTCTAGTTGTTTCGAGAACAACAACACATTGCAAGAGATCAAACTTAACTGTATTAAGCTTTTTTGTTTTTGGTGCAACCAGATCTACCCAGAGGATACTGTATCTATCTTAGACACATTAGGTTCCTGTTAGACATGTAGACTGGTTTACTCTTTTTTCTCACTTGTATATATGGTTTCAATACAACACATGTACTGTTTTGTTTTTAATACATACAACATGTTACGTTCTCCAAAAAAAAAAGTTTTTCTTAGCCAAGTCATCTTTGTAACTACAGAATCTTGGTTGCATTTAGTTGTAACATTAGCAAGAAAATTCAATTTGTGAAGCATTTCATATCCAAATTAACCTGCAAATATAAATGAGTTGTACATCATCTGCATTCTACCCGTTTAAATGTGAGTGAAACCTATTACATAATTAAATGAAAGACAATAATACAATACCCAAATGAACGATGATAATATTTACATAGGCTAAATTCAGCAGATATAGTTAAGACAACATTGAAGTGAAAATTCTTTTTAGAGAAAATATGATCCCACTGGTGGTCCGTAAATTCTCACCTTCAAGTATATACTCTCATCCAAGGTAGCAAGATACCTATTAAGAAGTTCTGCTGATAAATCAAATGGGGGAGGTTGAACGCACAAGAGATAAACACAGCTACCAAGGGTTAAAGAAGCAAATTGCATGGGAATACAATAACACACTAAAGCTTCTGGGACTATATAGCTTCCGAGGAATGGACAAGTACCACGTCAGAATCAGAAATAATAAAAGCTAAACCTCCTACTCTCTAGTTCTTTCTTTGTGATTCACACTCCTTTTTCTTTTTCCTTTTTTTTTGGGGGGGTGGGGGAGAGCAAATCAAAAGCAAAATTCACTTCCGGAAGTTATGCTAGCACATTAGTCAAAGGATCATAGTCTTAGATCTAATTATTTTTGGTAGAACTCCAACGTAACATAAGAATATAATAGAAAAATTGACTTTCATGATAGTTTCAAGTTAAATGACAGTTACAAAAGCTGAAAACATATCTTTTGTTACGTCTTGCTTATTTTTGCATCTCTGCTTTCACATGCCATGAAAATTAAAATGGTAATTCAGACGTAAAACAGCAATATTATTTTGTTTAAACCTGTATGCATTTAGCTGAACAAGCCATTGTTGTTGCTGTACTCTCGTAATTACCATCACATTTTGATGCAAACAGATTCTGTTAACTATAAAACAAATTAGAAAACCAATAAGGAAATACAAATAGATCCTAGAATGTCAACCCATGATATACGTCCAAATTGATTGACATAAAAGAGAGAGAATATTCATCTTTGGTAATTAAAATATCCCAGCAGAGTTCATCAAACTAAAACCAAGAAACGAAAATATTTGAACCATCATTAGTTGATTAAACCATCAGTTGCTGGTAACTAAGAAATATTTTTGCAATTGAGCTACTGAAATCTAATACTGCATTTGGTTGGAGTAAGAAGATGAGAGGTTGGAGGACTGAAAATTTAAGGCTCATAGTCATTGTACGGCAAGGAAGTAAAAGAGAAAACGTTAAGTAAATGGGATTAGGCACCTCACAATCTCAGCTTTTCCAATCCATCCAATATTGGACCGAAAGAAGGAAGCTTATCACTTTTGCTTCCTGTAACCATACCAAACAACTAAAAGTAATTTACCAATAAATCAAACATCTTCTTTCACCCTATATCTCTCCTCAAAATGGTCTTCATGGCTTTGGTCTAGTGGTAACAGCATAACTTGTAATGTGTGTTAGGTGCACGTCATGGGTACTAACCCTGCCGCAGATGACGCCTGGTATTTAAGTGGATAAAGTAAAGGGGCGGACCCATTATTCACCGAGTTTTGAACCATCCACCACTTCCCTCGGGGATTCTCAGTTATTCAAAAAAAAAAAAAAAAATATCTCCCCTCAAAATATAATGTAATACTACTAGCAATAATGAATGGGGCAAAAAGCAAAGCAAGCATAACAAAATTGAAGGATACTCATAATATCTCATGTATTCTTCAGACGTGAACAGCTTACAGGCAGGGTAACCATCCAAAATAAACTTCACTTTCTTAATACCCTCCTCCAACGTCTTCATGCTCTCTTCCAGCTTCCCTCTGTTACTCATTCTCTCAATTCTTCAACCTGTTCTTCCAATTTCTACAAATCAACAAAACAACCACAACATTCAACTAAAACAAAATATGTAAAACCCTAAAAAGTACAAAAGAGCACGCACAGGGTACTACATCGACACTTATCACCCTACACGATCATTCATTCATCAGTCCAGATACATATTCAACACATAAATAATTTTATACGCTGGTATTTCACAATTCAACGTGCTATATAAACTTATACAAACAACTGTACTATATTTATACATCAGTTTATACGACCATCACTGTACACATGTAATATTTGGTTTAACAAAATCACTAGAAATACAATGAATGATGAATCCGTGAAAATTTTAGAAGTACATAACTAAAACAGAGAGGATTTTTGCCGAATCAGTGTCTTACCGGTTAGGGTTTAGCAGAGGGAATGGGAGGAATTTTTGTACTTTACAGCAACGTCTGTTTCTATGTGATGAATGCATGAAAACTGGGGAAAAAGCGAAATATAAGTAAAGTTGAAAGCTGCCTCAAAAGCTGAATTTTCCAGTTGTATATCCGACGGTGTCGTTTTATTAGTTTCATTTTTTATTTATATTTGGCATCCTCATAATTATGGGATCTCACTGGGAGACTGGGACATCCGGCGCATGCTTAAAATCTGTAATTAGATTATGAGTCTGTTACACCTTAAATGAAGCAAGAACTATTCAAATAGATTATCATGTTATCTCTACTCTATTGAGTACTAATTATGATTATACCTGTATTAATGCATATAATGTACGTGCAGCATTTCTACTAAGTATAACTTATTAAGGTATTATTTTAAGTAAGAGTACGTGTGTGAAGAGTAAAGAAAACTGAAAAGATTAAGATGTTTTTTAAAAGGAAAGGACCCCAAATAAATGGAAAGTCGAAGCTGAAAAATTGTTTATGATGGTATGATTTAATTTACAGATTTGACAAATTGAAGAAATTAACTCAACCAAATCATGTGTACCACTAAAGATAGTAGACAACTGCAAGTAAGTAGGCGTTTCACGTTTGGACATAAAAAACATGAAATTTGAAGAAAAAAATTGAAGTTAAGTTGAAATAAAATAATTTAAAATTGAAATTAAGTTTGGACATGCATTTCACTTGAAAAAATATTGCACTTTTGTACGAGAAAAATATTATTTACTTGAAAAAGAGGTAAAAAACACTTTTTCAAATTTGAAACTCACCTTGGAAAATTCATTAAAATGTATAACCAAATATAATATTTAAAGATGAGTTCCGAAAAAAATATAGTACATGGAAAAACGGTCCCATAGTTAATTGTTTTCGTATGTTTCTGAGATATTTTATTAAGTACTTATAAATAGAGTTATTCATCTTAGGTTGATTTTGAATTTGGTATAATACTAGTTCTATATAAATCTTCTTATGTTTTTACCCCTCTGTCACGGGATTTCATCCAGAAACACCTAGCTTACCAAGTGTAGTTACACTTGGTAGGAGTGAGCTGAGGCCCACTCCGATGTCTAGATCAATATAGTTCTGGTAGAAATGACAGGTAGCCACTTTAAAGGACTGTTCTGGTAGAAATGACGGGTAGCCACTTTAAAGGACTGCTATTTAAGAATTAACGAGTGCGTCTTGAATTTCGGTTTTTCAGTTCAAGTTTTCAGGACATAGTTCTTGAACGATAGTCATAACAATAAAAAATCAAGAATGAGACTTGTAAGAATCAGTGAAAACTTCGATTCCACCTTCCATTCCGGTCCATAAATGAAAGAAGAAAACAAGAATTTTGGTACAAAACCGCCAGAATAGAGAAAGGAACCAGATTTTATCAACAGCTAAAATTACAAATCATTTGCAAAGAGAGCTAACAACAGTACAAGCATGGGCTACTTAAAGAAGTACATCGTCTTCCGGCTTGACTTTGTCTAATAATCTTGATTCCACTAGCAAATGCGCATAGGTACGCTGTGCTTCTTTTAGCTCCTTCCGAAGCTTATTAACCTGCAACAAACATACGATATAATTTTCAATTTGAAATCAGCTACTGCCTTCAACTACTGATGATATGAATATTTGACTTGCAACAATGAAATTGACTAAGGCAAATTTATTTAATTACCTTCCCATGAAGTTCGTCCTCCCTCTTCTCACAATCCGAGCACCTGGGACAAGAACAAAGTAGTTACACATTAATAAAATTACAGGGATACACAATGGTGCTGCAAATATATATATATATATATATTTTTTTTTTTTTTATTTCATTGTAATTGTATTGCATATATTTCTATGAGATAACACATAAATACCCCCTATAACTTGTTCCCTTTTTTCAACTACACATTTCAACACATTAATATGTACTGATGTCACATACTGGCATGCTATGGAAGTTGAATTGTATATCTTCAAATGATTTGTTTAAGACAAAATCAAGTGTACTCTCTCTAATAGCTTAATTTTTTAGATGAATCAGTCACACACTTCAACAATGTGTTAGAGCAAGGCAGGGGTCCCGGGTTTGAATCTCACTCCTACCATAAGCAAAAAAAAGGAAAAAGGAGAACAGGTCCATATTTTCCCATGAACTTCGCAAAATGGTTTAAATTTGCCGCCCATAATAGTTTGGGGTCAGATCTACCCTTGTCATTATAAAAATGGGCTAGATTTGCCCGACTAGTGAGGTCAGATCTATCCTTGCCATTACAAAAATGGGCTAGATTTGCCTTAATTAACTAACAGGAAAGGGTTTCCAAGTACGTGAACCTTTTTTACAAGGAAAAATATCAAATTTGCCCCTGAATTTTGTGAAATAGTCCAAATATTTTTCTCAGCCACTGTCCTTCATCCATCTAAATCGATCACCACCATAATAATTGATTCTCTCCACTCTCAAGAAAACCACCTGAAGACCACTGTTACTCCACCACTTCACCCTAAGACAAGTGTAGAAAGAACAAACGAAAATTTCACTTAGAAACTACTCCATTCAGGCGATCCCTCTGCCACCCTCATCTTTACCACTCCCCCCGTTATCATTTTACCTCCTCTAGAAGACCAGTAGCTCATAAACATTACAACTCCACCTTGACCGCCATAATATTGCTGCAAATGATTTAGGAGCTGAATATTGTGTACCTGAGTTTGTTTTAGCATTAGGGGATCGATATGGAGATTTGTCCTCGTTATTGTTATCTAAGAAGGATTGGTGATGGAATTGTGTCGATAGAGTTCCGGCAAAGGTAGGAATTCAATTTGATGGTGCAATTGATCATTGTTTGAGTTGATTTGAGGCTTGATGGTGGTTAATTTGAGCTTGGGGATAGAGAGACCTCGCCGTTGGAGGTTCTGAGTGTAGAAGAAGACGACGTTACTGGCACCGGAACTGTGACCGTCTTCATCAAAGTGCGGGGGAAAATCTGGTGCATTTCACATAGTTCAAGGGTAAACTTGACCCTTTTCCCTTGTTAAAAAGGCCCACATGCTGGAAATCCTTTGTTGCAATGTAGCTCATTCTGTAATAGCACAGGCAGATCTAACCTCGACTATTAATGGAAGGCAAATCTGAACCATTCCGCAAAGTTCAAGGAAAAATTCGGACCTTTTCCCAAAAATAAGAATTCACGTGTCTGGCCCATAAACAATAATCGAGCCCAGACGTTAGGGGCGTGGAGGAAATAATTAAGTAAATAAAGTGTGCTTTCTCTAACAACTTGAGCTTTTAAATGAGATTGTAAGACACTTCAATAAGCAAAGTGTGGTTTTTCATGGCTTGGTACATCTAGTTTTCCTACTACTGTCTTAAACATCTCATTGCACAAGGATTTCTCTTCTAACATTCTTTGCTTATCTATGAAAAATGCTAGAGGAGAATTTTTCATTGCAAATTATATTTAAAAGAGAGAGAGAGAGGGGGGTCACAATTATTGGACCAGAATTCGGAGTGTAAAAGTTTTTAGTACAAAGACAGGAAAAAAAAATGGGTAAAAGCTAGAGGAAAAAGTCAAGTGCCCGTGCCATAAGGAGAAAAAGCTGATGGAATGAGCATGAGTGTGAGCAGGAAGCCAAGTGCATGTAAAATATGGAAGATCCTTTCGAACTCACCGGTGTGCATATTTTTCTGAAGGAAGCTTTATGTGTGTGTGAGAGAGAGAGAGAGAATGGTGCGTGAAGACGTGAAGCAGATGGCTGTTAATCATGTGATGAAGAGGAAGTGATTAAGCACGAAGTTACTCGAAATGACTTTTTAACCCAAACCAGATTTTGAAAAAGGGAGAGAAAGAAGAGGAACACCAAACTTTTGGCCTTTATTTTTCACCTTTTCACACACCTCGTGTGACAAATTCTTTGCCATGTCAGCGCTCAAGAGTGCAAAAAATCCACTCCGGACAAGCACAGGAGAGTTATAGGTCGCCTCAGCCAAAATTGAAAGGGGAATTTATGTATTATCCCTTTTTCTATAATGTGTGTGTGTACACATAATAAGGAGAAAAGAGAAGTTGTCAGACTACATAACTTGTTTGTCATCCTTGCATTTCCTTCTTGTAGAAAGGCAAAAAGCATAATTTGGAACTTGCATTAGATGACAGACTCATTAATGAAGTATATACTTACTGGGCACGGAGCTTTTGATTCTCTTGAATAAAGTGGGCAGCCTCTTGATCTTGTAAGCCACTTGAAGTGGGAGTCTACAACAGTCAAAAGACATGCAGATATTGAAAAGAGAAAAGAAATAACAGTAGAATACTTTCTTATAAATGCCCAGTCCATTATGTCTCATCTTTGCGACCAATCTATCATAGTTCTGTAGGCAAAGTAACTTATATGCAAATCAGCGATTAAGGCCAATAACAAGATCTTGACAAAAAGATTGAGGAGAAAATCCACATTAACCTGTACTCATTATTCACCAATTCAAGACCGCTTAAATTCTGTTAATACAATGAGGAAAGTAGTTGAAAACTTTAAAACAGGCAATGTGCAATGCATCCGCAGAAAAAAGCTCTTCTAACACAAAAGCATGAGTTATTTTCTTTCAGATAGTATGTAACTTTCTTTTTTTCCGGAAAACCGGAAATACCAAAGGGCTAGTGGCGCACAGTTCGAAACTTGGTGGGTAATAGACCAGCTCCTCTACCTCCACTTAAGTATCCGGCTTTTGCCTTTATTGTGGCTGAAGCCGATGACTTGCACATCATGCACTGTGCTTTTACCACTAGATGAAAGCCTTGGAGGCTTCTGGCAGTAGGTAGGTTTTGGCATGTCAAAATAATTAGGGGAAAGGGCCAAAATTATCCATGTACTAGGTTAAATAGTTCACATCTATCCTCCGTATACTTCCCGTTCAAATTTAACCCTACCGTTAAGATAGTAAACAAATTTGTCCCTAAGCCTAACGGATGTCCATTGTGGCACCGGACTCGGCCAATAAAATGCCAGCTGGAGTCCATGTCACCATTTTTTTTTACAATATCTTATTTATTGCATAGATTTACAAAATCAAAAAAACAAAAATTAAAAAGACATTCCCATTTGGATTTTACCCCATCTCTATCGTCTTCATCAACTGCCAGTTTTTTTCCCGATTCCGGCAAGAAATCCAAATCAACTCACATAGACAAAAATCACCGATAAAATTAAAAGCCACCAAAGTATCACTACCTTAGCTTTACTCAATGCAGCCATGTCAGATATTGTTGGCAAACACCCACTTTATGTCAAAAAATGTTACTTTGATGGCACAATTGAAGAATTTGTAAAGAAAGCTTGAGAACATAAAAGTATTGAGATTCTTTGAAGTTTGAGCAAAATTGTTAGCAGGGTTTGTTGGTGATTTGAGGCTTGTTGATCTTCATTGGCATCTTCGCTGGAGGAGCTTCATCAGCGACTGTACGCTTTATCCAAATCTTCATCGGAAAAAATTCTCACTACCACCTCTTTCCAATCCCATTCAAAAAAAAAGAAGAAGCTACAGTCACAACCAAAAGAGTCACTCCGATCTCGGTCATTAAAGGTCTATTCTTTCTTTTGGTTTGTTCTTCATTTTATTCTGTTTGGTTCTTCATTATTTTGCTATGGCTGAGAATGTGAAAAAAATGGAGGAGTTACGGTGGGGGTTTATGTGAAGAAGGTGGGTCTGTCAATTAATGGTGGCGTTAATGGTGGTTGGTTAATTGTATTTGAGGGTTTGGAAAAGCTTGAAGAATACCTAATGGGTCCATCATGTTCTTCAGAAGTTGTTGAAGTTCATTTTTTGTTACTTCAATACACTGTTGACGCTGAAAATTATTGATTAAATACTGGTTTTGAAGCTCTTTTGTGGTGAAAAGTTGAGGCTTTTGGGTGGTAAAGCTGCTGATGGAAGAAGAAATCGAAGGGGAAGAGAGGTATTGGGGGTGGTGAGGTTAATTATGTGGCATTTTTAATTGAGGGGTCCCAATTGGAGTGGTGAGGTTAATTACGTGGCATTTTTAATTGAGGGATCACAATGCTCTCATGGGCATCCGTTAGGGTTTAGGGACAAATTTGTTTACTATCTTAACGGTAGGGATAAATTTGAACGGAAAGTATAACGGAGGATAAATGTAAACTATTTAACGAAGTACAGGGACAATTTTGGCCCTTTATAAAGATAAAGGAACTTAATCATTTATACCGAAAAAAATTACTAAATAACATCTTCCCTCATAGTCCCTTTTTAACAAGTATTCGCAGTCCTTTAACAAGGTCATTCACAGCAGGGGAAGCTAATTCTTAAACTGAGATCCAAGAGTAAGAACTTCAGCTAATCAAGTCTACTATTCTATAGATAACATGCAATCGATATGGTAAGTATATTTATTCCTTCTTCAAGCTTATAGCGCACACAATCAACATGCAGTCAAATGCCAAAAGCAAACCAGGTCTAGCGGAGAAACAAGATGTGGAAATATCCCTAAACAAAAATCTTTCACAAGCCAAATCCAAAGTTCCAATTTCTTATTTCAAGATACCTAGGGATAGTGATGCCATGTTTTTTATGAATGCAGCTATTGGTGGCAAAATGGATTAAAAAACAGTTATCCGTCCATATTATCCACTAATAAAAAATGGGTTGAATAATAAACTTTTTAAAAATAGGTCAAATATGGATAAGATCCATATTTATCCACCAAAAAAATGGATAACCAATGGGCAGTGTTGTGAAAAGCGCCCGCTTCAGCACGCTTCTGCCAAAAAAGCGAGAAGCGACAATAGCGACAGAAGCGAGCGCTTCGATATATTAAGTGGCTGCCAATGGTAAAAATAAAAAAAACTCTCTTTTTTCAAAGCATCATCGACCAGCACAGAAAAACAGGTGACTAGGGTTCCCATTTTCTGCACTTTTCAAGTTCAAGTTCAAGCCCAGGTATGTGATTTCTTCCTCCTCTTCCTCCTTTTTCTTTTTCTTTTTCATTCACTGTTTCTGTCTCAAAATAGCAGCGAAATGCTGCCAATTTTTTTTTTCCTTCTGTTCTTCTTTTCTCATTCTCTTCTTCTTTTTCACTGTTTCAGTCTTAAATTGCACCAAATGCTGCCCAATTTTTTTCTTTCTTACTTACTGCCAATTTCCTTCAGTTCTTCTTTTCCTTCAGAATTTATTTTAATATTTTTTTTAAAATTCCGCTTCGCTTATCGCTTCACACTTCAAGTGAAAAAGGACTTGTCATTTTTCCTCGCTTCACACTCTTCATAAAACTGCCAATGGGTTTATCCTTTACATTTGCAACAACTCAAATTGGGGGTTCCTCAAGTTTGGGAGACTAGGAATTCTCCCAAAAGTGATTATGGATATGCATATTAATAGCCGGTTAACTTATTTCCCGTATTAAATATGGGTCGGGCCGGATAATTTGTCTGTTTTTGTATTACCCATTTTCGACTCGCCCATATGTGACCCCCCGCCTGTTTGCCACCCCTAGATGCAATTGTACAAATCAATACTAGTGGAAGGAGAGCATAATCAATAATACATACCAGAATTTCTCGACTTCGCCCACCATCAGTTAAATCAACTACTAGTCCAGTTGTCCGTTTCAAGCTTTCATGTTCTATTGGACGATCAACTTCTTTCCTTTTTGAAGCTCCTGAGGTTCACAACAGACAGTATTGTTGTCAATGGTTGAAAAAGGTTATACATAGAATTCTAATGTCAAAAGTAAAACATGGTGATTCATCCAATGTCAAAAAGTAAAACATGGTGATTCATCCAATGTCAAAAAGTAAAAGATGGTGATTCATATATCCAAGCAGGCAACCATACACAATTGCACGAGTGTTTAGGGGGAATTGCCACTCCTACCTCAAAACTAATGACTTCATAGTAACTAAATCATTGACAACCTACAGAAATGACAAACTGGAAAAAGAGATCCATTGTACCAGAGCATGTGATCATCCTTTCTTTCTCCTCAGTAATCAAAACCTGATTTTATGCCGGCACGTTGGAGATACAACGTTAATATGGTGAAGGAAAGCATAAACCAATACTTGTATTCCCCTAACACTACGCTGGAAAGGAGATATCTCTTCATAGCTGGAGAAAAATCATTGTGTTGTTGTAGGGGGCATGCAAAGGTACATATCGAATGAGAGGAGGAGGAATTTTGTTAACAAAATAGACAAAGGGTGAAGAATCCTGCTGTGGATATGATGCGAGATATTGTAACGATTTGGGAAACAAAAGGGGATGTCTAAAAAAGAGCAAAATCCAAAGAAGCTTTATGAATATTTGATTCCTCTAAATTTCAACGACCTTGTCAGATATGTCACAATATTGGTTTCAAGAAGGTAGAGAAGAAACTTCATAGTTGTACCAGAGGTCAGAAAAATGGAGGTTGGAAAGATATAGCTGGAATGTTTCAGAGATTTGTTGAGAAGAGTGGTGGCCCCGTACCACCTATGACAATGAGCTATGCTGAGGTGAAGAAACAGGAAGAATGGAAAAATTGGGATTTTTTCTCTCTTTGAAATTCTTTCTTTTCATTCTACTTAGATGGATCAACATGATCTCCCGACAGAACACAAAAGGAGATGACAAGACCCGTGCGCGAGAATATGGTCATTAAACATGAAAAATAAGGTCACCTATACATGATGTTTGACAATTACTTAGTTTAATCCAAAGTTCAAAATCAAAAAAGAACAAAGTTTTTCATGTAATGCGCTATCAAAATAGGTATGCAAGGAAACAGGGTAGTCGGATACCATTGCAGAGAGGCCTCAAAAGTAAAGCTAGATTGCCAAAAGAGGAAAAAGAAAAGGCCCATTCTGGTTATCAAGGCCGTTAAATCCTCTCAGCCATGAAATACTAAGCACAATGATCTAGGATAACTCCATTATAGAGGTGAGACATAGCTCTCATTGACACATTACCTTGTCTGGAGTTATTTTGAAAGACTGGTGTTACAGTTCCGCGTACTGTAATGTTTGAACCAACAGCACCAGAGGAGTGTTTACCCAAGAAAACAGGTTTATATGAACCATGTTGTTGCCTAGATTCCGATGATGCCTGAGGAGTTATTGGTCCAACGGAGTTTTTACCCAAGAGAACAGGTTTATATGTGCCATGTTGTTGTCTAGATTCAGATGAAGCCTGAGGAGTTATCGGTCCCTGAGGTTTTTTCTTTGGGTGGTAACCAATGAGCCCGCAGTGATAATCCCTGTCAAAGGATGAGCATTAAGTGAGGAAAATATTTAGGTAGTTGATTATGAAAAACTTAGCTCTGCCTTTCCCATCTAATCCATGAATATACAGGGCAAAAACTGCATCATTTCTGGCAAACAAGAAATTGATGACTATGCAAGCCAAAAGCATCTTTTCTATTTCCTAGATACACCTGCAAGTAAATGCTGCCTGAATCTATGCAGATAAGATAAGAAATCTAATTGGCCAATACTTGCAACTTTCCTCCAATCAACAACAGAAACAGTTCATTGGCCTTTTCATAATTTCAAGCAATTACTTACCAGTACTCCCATGTCATCTCCTTTAGGCGTACTTCAAGCTTTTGAAAAAGAGGGGTTTTCTCGAAGTCCTGCTTATTATGAGTTGGCTGAATAAAGTTTGCTTCTAAAACACCTGGAAGGCGAAGGAAATCATTAATTAACCTCTCTATCGGGGGGGGGGGGGGGGGGGGGGGGGTGGTCTCATACAAGCATAAAGGACAGTGAAACAATGCAAAGATGTTCAGAGACTTCTTACCAACAACTCCTCTGCCTCTACTATCAGAGTACCTTACAACATGCCAAAACGGCTGCAAAGTTAGAAATATGTAAGACTTTAGGAGTTAGGAGAAGGTCAGTAAAAAATGTTTATTTATTGAATCGGTTCATTGAAGAATAATCCATCAAAATTTAGGTCACTGCTAACCCAGAAAACAATCCTTACAGGATAGAGCAGGTAAAGTAAAGAACAAACCAGAAGAAGAAAAGAAGTGGAAATTCTTAAATAAAACATTTCTACAGCTAGATTTTTAAATGCTTGATTCACTTTCCTCGAAAAGAAGAAGGCCATCAACTTTCCAGCCCAACCTGCTTTCTGAACGTATATCATGAAGGAGAATAATGCAACATGGACGATAAAGAGTCCTCAAGTCCCAACTAATGTAACGTGAATAACGAGTCCTCAAGTCTCAATAATGTAATCGTATTTGAAGCTTACCACCTTTGCAAGCTTTTTAGTTTTGTACTCTTTCCTATCTTTGACCGGTAAAGTGATTGCCAAGCAAGTGAAACAGAAGTTAAATTGTACAATCAACCAGATTAATATCACCCATCTTTTAAGCAGTTTTCATATTATTCATGACATTAAAAATCTCATGGATAATGGGCAAACTCCAAGATCCGTCCTTATAATCCAGTTTTCGAACCTCACTAGCTACTCAAGCATTTGGATGTAGGTGGTGCACACTTAGAAAGTGTTATACTCCTTATAGCTCGTGAATATTCCTTTCTTTTTGTTGTGTTTTGCACTTGTTACGTTACCTAACAAGGAAACTATCTCATGATCCGTCAATTTTTCTAAATTTGGAATTATTTTATGCTAATCCAGCTACCTTCAAGGTTTGGGGATAAGTACAAACAAAGCCAATTTTTCTCAGAAGTTGAAAATCACAAATTCTTAAAAATATAAAGCAACACGAGAAGCTAGTTACAAGTATCAAACGATTTTTGTGGTAGACATTGAACCCATGAACGTTCACCACTGGAGCTTCTTTTAGGAAGCCAATTGTTGTAATGACTGAACCCTGCGACCACCAAAAGAAAGGAAACATTTAGAGAAGTTCTGGAAATATAGGAACTTAATATGTTACTAGCAAACTTTTGGAAAGCAAAAGTAATTTGATAGTCAAAGGTCAAGTAGTATCTGATCCAGTTTGGAGACAACTTTGAGACAAAGGAAAACACAAATGCTACAGTAGGGAGCACTTAGAATATAATACTTCACAATTACTCAAAATGTGAGCAATTCAAGATTTTCCTCAACTGTCTCGACCTCTAAAACCCAGATCAAGCTACTCTCTCTATAAATATCAAGAAAGGTAAAGCAATGTAGATAGGAATGCTGATAGTTAAGCCAACTTTATGTATATCTTTTAAACCTATGCGTACAATTTTAAGGAGAAATTATGCCTACTGTGCAAAAAGTGTCAAACTATAAGCAAGCATATAATGGTCTAACAAATCAAGAAAAATGAAATGTTCAGATCCATCTAATCAGTGTGAAAAGGTGTAACAAATGCTCCCTCCCTCTTAGCATACTCAAAACACACTTTCTGGTTTTCAAAATTCCAAAATGTTTGACACTCTTTGAATAATATTTTACAAGTTAAAGTTCCTATAGCAATCCAAATTTATTAATTTAGAGCATCACAGAATGTATTCCTGATCAAACGAAATTGTCAAAAAACATTTAATATTTATCAGTGATTTTAAAAGTAACAAGGTCCATGGGGCTTGAAACGAGAAGTGAAACGCACAATATGTGAAATATTAAGAAATGTCAATCATATTGATTAGTACTGTAATAATTAAATCGCAACTAAAATGACTAATTTCATTCCAATATACAATAATGGCAATGTTAACCAAGTTCTCAAGGTTGAGATTAAAAAAAAAAACACCGCTTTTCTTTTGAATCACTTTGCACCGACGTTTCAGTTCACACTTCTCGGAAATGCATGGTTCACCAATGAAGTCATAACCCCTTGCTTTGCTTTTAACAACATCGACATTTACTTGTACTACCACCAAGATTACATACAAAAGGAACAAATTCTTAATCTTCATAACTGGTCAACTCTTGCCTCATGAAAAGGGATGGAGTGTGTAAAATATATTATATATATCACACCAAAAATTACCACTCATTAAAGGCGAACTCTGATACATACCTCTTTGAATCCAACAGTTAGAGGCTTATACATGATAAATTCAGGATACTTGAGATCCTTAGCAATGTTATGGCATTCAACAATCCGTCCACGTAAAAGAATACAGAAGTTGTCTGGGATCCGCAAGTACAACACTGATAAATATGCCTGTTCAGTATGGGGACAGCAAGAAGATAATGACCAGTAATCCTCTGATTTAAAAATGGAAGTATCAAGTGGAAACTACAAGGAAGACAACTTACACGTAGTGAGTAACGAAGACGGTTAGCAAGATGCAGGTCACTTGCTGAAATACGAGAGCCACTCTTCTCTTTATCGTTTGCATCCCCTGAAAGACGAATATCCTGCAGTTAGAGAAATAGAAGTCAAAATACAGCTATAGTTCATGAAACAATCAGAAATACAAAATCCTATATAGGTAGTCAAACCAAACCTCAGGATCTGCCTCAAAGTCAAGCTCCATTTTCCCTTCGTCATTAAACCACAAATTGTAGACAATCACCTTTGTGCCATGATCACCAATGTCATCAAACTACAAATTAGATAAGGGAGGGAGCCAAAGTCAATATTGGTAAAAGTTTTGGAATAGCCTCACAGGATTGTAAATGCAACACAGCAAGCTTTAATAGGAAAGAGGGAATTGCCAGGGAATAAAGATGAGAACTTTATTTGGTTTGACAACTTCGGTAGGTTCTAGCCAAGGTTTCGGTGGCTAAATTTAAATGTCTGGAAAACCGCATGATTTTTTATTTTTTTGAGAAGGTTATTTTGAAATCGCGTGAATTTTAAAGCTGTTTGACAACTTTATGTCACCAAAACCTGCCTGCTAAGTCTCAACTTTGGAGCAGTAAATTTTTTTCTTTTTTATTTTAATTTTTGATAGGGCAAGTAAATAACTTTGGAGCAGTAAATTACTGCATGCTGGAAAATTCAAAATGAAAGTTAACTAATCGTAGGCTAAACGGACAACCATGACAAAACAAAAAAAGACAACCAGAAAAGGAAATTTAACTACTCAAAAAACAATTTCAAGTACTTGGAAAAAGATTTCAAAAATTACATTTATAAAACAACCATGCCTCAATCCCAAACAAGTTAGTGTCGACTATATGAGTCCTCACTAACCACCATCTCAACTATAAAATCAGCTAAAAACAACTTAAACCATTCCACTCGTGACACTCACGGACTTGCTAGATTTGAGAATCCGCATCATTATTTAATGCACGAGGCATGAATCAATTTGCCTATTCACACACACCATCATGCATCGTTTTGAAAATGGAAGTGCTATCAAAGGAATTAAGGAAAATGGAATAATCCCTGTATAAGGTCTTTTCTATAGAGGAAAAGATTACCCAGTCTGACATGTACTTGACAAAGAAGGAGACTGTTTTCCTCATTACTTGGTTCAGGTGGCTAAAAGTGGGGTTGAAAGAAGTTTCAAATGCTATTTATCTATCAAAGTAATACTGGAAGTATGCCTGTCATCAGCACCACAGTTAGATCAGAATGTCAGTAGACAAAGCAGCATTTTCCTTTTTAAATAACAATTTGAAGACAAGTTAGAAACAAAATCCAATGCCTTTATGTTGAGCCCAACTTTTTTCCAGCTATGCAGACACTTCAGAATGGACTTTTGGCATGCAAGATTTGGAATACTATACCAATGGTTATTTGGTAGACAATTTGGACAGAAAGACACAACAGAGTTTTTGAAGGCAAATGAAGGAATATACATAGCCTTAAGCACAGATGTACTTTTTGCTAGCTTTTTGGTGCAACCTTGTCTATGAAAATGATGTTGATTCCTTGTTTGGATTGACCGTGGACTTGATGAATCTGTAACTTTTGACGTACTACCTTAGAGCTCCATGAATATTGATATCTTTTATAAAATTCACCTTCGTAAAAAATATTAATGCCTTTATATCTCCATGAATATTTTTCAGGTACGGTTAAATACCCAGGTATACTTCCAATGATGGTGAATAAAATATGAATATAACTGACACTTGAAAGGAGCACTTGGCAGATGAGTCTATTATAGATCATCACCACAGAGTGTTTCGTAGGTTGACAACATATTTAAGAATGACGAAAGAAGTTAGATTAATATCTATAATTGCTTCTCTTTCTTTCTTTTTCTTTTTTGGGTTCGCATTCCCCAGTAAGATGCAAGGAGGAGAGCTCACATGAAGAAAGAAAGCCAAGGAAAGAAAAGAGTTTTATTATAAAAAGGTTTTAAAAAAAACTGACAGAAAGAAGGCAACAACCTTGAAAGCCACCAAACTTACTTGCTTAAGAAGCTCTGCTTCTGTTGCAAATGGAGACCAGCGCAACAACAAGGAGAGGTTACTCACAAAATGCTGTTCACCGTGTAATGAGTTCCATTTTCCAGCTGTTGAACTGAACTCAAAGTCAATCTGCATCACCAAAACGAATACTTTAAGGCATACAGCATGAAGGTTGGAAGGAGGAAAAAAAAAGGCAAGAACTACAAGTCACCAGCAGTAACTGATGTTTGGTTACTGTTATTTAACAACTTATGATCACATGGGCAGAACCCCAGGTAGCACCCCCGAAGTCAACATAAAAGTCATAATTGATACAACACCTGATAACGCTATATCACAAGAAGCAAATTATAAAAAACACCAAAAGGATAAGGAAAAAAACTACTCTGTTAATAACTTCACATACTAAAACTAGAGTAGTGGCAATGTCACTGTTTTTTATGGAGAGAAAGCACATATCCATCTGAATAAATGAAATAGGAGGAATTTGACATATTAGTTTGACTTTTTGTACCACATTTGTAAAAGAAAAACAAGATACAATAGCTAAGAAGTTAAAGGGTGATTGGGAAACCACCATATCATGGTTTGAGCTATTAAGACTATTTAAACTCAATTGCACACTTAGTCGAGGAAAGGGGAAAAGGCTCACCAAAGGAACCACTATTCTGTCAAGGCCTGCTCGAGACAGAAATGTCTGAGATAGAAGCCCAATGCTTTGTGTCAATTTCCTGGTCACAATAGCAACATATAAAAGATTAGATGGGGTTACCTGAGCATAGACCAGTGCCTGGGTGAGCAACTGATGTCACAAAACAAATAAACCCTCCACGTTTTCTAGTTTAATGCAGTGTTATCAAAGGCGAAAAGTGCAAAAAAAACTCTAAGGTACATTGGGGCTTTAAACGCAAAGTGCAAATAAACCGTGGGCTTTAATGAAAAAAAGCGCAACCGGAGAAAAAATAAAAATATGTATGTGTAGTCCAAGACTAATATTTATAAGCATGAATAACAAATACATGGACAAAGAAATTGAAAAATTTTTATGATAAAGGGAAATATCAATTGTTTAATGTCGCCTTTTCAGTATTACACTCATTTGTAAGGAAAAGTATGTCTTAGAACTATGATGCGACACTAAAGCGCCCACAAAGCGAGGCGAAGCGCTCAACATGTTTTGAGCCTCGCATCAGGGCATAAGCGCGCCTTTGACAACACTGGTTTAAAGTGTGTTTTACTTTTTCTTTTTTCTTTGTGGGGGGGGGGGGGGGTTGGTAGTGTTGGGTTAGGCCTAGAGATTTCAAGGCAATGCCCCCTCCCTGAAGCTATATGCATTAGATAGATTGTACATCTTTTTAAGGTGGAGACAACTCTGCTAGAACAGGAAACTAAAGCAGCTTAAAGGAAAAAAGATAGAGAAACGCAGAATATGAAAAGAAACTGTTGTTAGCTCTTCTACAGGCAAAAAACTAATGTACATGAAGGTTCACAGAAGTCCTCACTCGACATCTAAATTGTGAGTCTCTAGAAGTACAGTATAATCAAGTAGGTCAAAAAGTAACATTTCTCCATTCAACTTTAATTGCACATGCTCCTCAAAATGGAAACCAAGCCCCTCAAATTATATTTACAAAAACCTCTGAAATCCTCCGCAAGATTCTCCTATAGGCTATAGTAAGCAAAGATCAACATTGATAACCTAGAAAGATAACTAATAGATCTGCAAGATCATGTGACAGTCTAGGACAGTTTTTGGTCAAAGTAATTTTATCAATCAGAAGTTGATCTCCTGACGATATGATCAACATCTCTGAGATAATGCTCTGCTTCTAAACAAAACATAAGAAGCTACCAAACCCCAAAAAAAAAAATACATTGTTTACATGAGGACTTGGGCAAAGCATGTTTCAGTCTATGGCTTTCAAAAGAATTAATTTTTAAACATGGCAATTTGTGTTCTATAATAAAAAGTCACTTTGGCAATACTGAAAATGAGCTGATTCTACTCGATCTCCATCGGCATGTATACACACACACACATATATATATATGTGTGTTTGTATACGCATATATTAGATACAATATTGATCGTTCTCTACAAACCTTCAAAGCTAGCCTAATAGCATTTAGACAAAAAGTAGGAGTTTGTGTGTATACATACAAACTCAAAAGCAGATAAACCAATCTTAATCTGTGAAATGCTTCTCTTCCCCTCAACTATCCAGCTTTTGGGAGAGGGAACTCATTAGAAGTCCACCAGAATAAAACCTTCATTATTCATGCACAACATACCTATCACAGAGAAGCAACTTCTATAGTTGATTTTTCTTGAGTTTGGCATGTCAAGATACATTTTTTTTATAAGGTAAATTGTATTAATCAAAAGGGAGAGAACTCCCGTATACAGGAAGTATACCAAAAAGTAGAGAATTTACACCAGAACATGATTCTCTACAAAAGACGCCCAATCTTCTATACAAATGGGGGCTACATGAGAATTTACATCAGAACTTGTTGGTGGCATGTCAAGATACATACAACAAACAAATATGTATACGAGGAGATTTCCATACTATCTTGTTTGGACCAGCATGACCAGTTCACACCTATTTTTCCATTATCACCAACAAGTAGTCATAACCATGTAGACATAAAAGGGACTCTCACAAAATACAATAACCACGCCTCAGACCCGAAAAATTTGGGGGAGTCTCACAAAATACAAGTCAAAGAAATCATCAAGGCTCTTTAGAACTGCTAACAGACTTGTAGTTGTTTTTATCAGAGAAAAAGGAAAAGAACTAATCAAACAGAAAGGGAGAAAAAAGTAAAGATAAACCAGCACATGCAAGAATTAACTACCACACCTGTTCTTTGTGCAGCGGCTAAAGACAATAACATCTGCCCCAAGTCTCATTGAACTGGTCTTAAAACCATTTCCATCTAAAATGCTGAAAGTTAGCAATTAACAAAACATGGCACAGAAAAGGACACCATGATAATTAACATGCATACACTGTCCAATAGCTGAAGTTGACTTCTTATCCGAAAATCCAAAACTCATACAACGACGAATGGCATCTGGGTCCATTCCACCGCCATCATCTGGAACAAATATTAGAAAGAATTACAATCTCATATTCTAACCTTTTTCTTCAACTGAAACCAGAGCAATCAAAGCTTCAGTATGAATTGCTATTCACTAAACAAGAAAGAAATGGAATACCTTGAACCAATAAAGCTGAACTTCCATTCCTTGGATTCAAGGTTTTATCTACAATAACAAAGGTGGCTCCATTTTGTATCTAACCAGTGGAAGAAACCAGGGTGCAAAATAGAAAGTGAAAGCATTAGCATGATGGTTTGGACAAAAGGGTTACAGTATCTCAACATTGCTGATACCTTTAAAAGGCACATTATCATCAGGGCCAGGGGATCCTAATAAACTTTATTCAGCAAGACAAACTATTCCTACCCAGATTTCGAACATATACATATCCCATGTCATGAAGAATACATCCAGAGGCCTGGAACATTTTACATTGTCCAGTATATTATTCCCATTAGATTAAATCTTATTTTTTATTTTTATCCTTTTTTCGATGACGGTGGTGCCCGGGTCAGCTTGCGCGCGTAAATTAGATCTTCTTCATATTTCATTGTCACAGAAAAGTTTACCTATTTCCTTGAATTGCATTTTTTTATTGCTCCAACAACTCTAAATAATATATAAATTTTATTACTTTATACTATTCCAAACTTATGTGACATTTCACTAACTACTCCATTTCTTCACACTTCAAACTATTAAGCATCTACCGAACTTTTTGAAAAGAATTAGCTCCTAATGTATCCAGTCCAATATAATCAGCACCTATTTTACATTATTAATCAAGTCAATAAGAAGTTTTTCTATTTTTATACTGTGCTCTCCTTTCTGATAAATAAGTTAGTTTTTATTAAGAACAAAGAGTGGTAACCCAGCATCCAAGAAAGAACGTTATAGAAACTGTCTCCAGTTATCTATACAGACAGGGATTTGCCCATGTGCTCCAAAAACACACCGAAAGAAAAATGTTCTCTATGTGTGGCATTGAATATTCCTTCCCCAAAAACGCCTTCCTGTTTCATTCCTTTCAGATTGCCAAAAATATGGCATATGGAAAGGCCTCAGCCATTCTGCTCATACTTTGCAGCATTCTCAGAAGTTTCCAGCATTTCAAGAACTCGAAGCCTGCTTCTGCCCTGTTATACCTAATAGATCCTCCTATATGAGTACTATAAAGCTTTATTTCACCAGAGTATAAATTTATAAGAGTATCGACTAATTAAGTTCTCTCAATAAGGTGGACTACTCCTCACCATCTCCCTCTATTTCTCCACCTACCGCTACTTTTTTCCTTCTCCTTTATATTTATCTTTACCCTACTTGTTCTGCGACTTCTTCTTCAGCCTGCTGTAACTTTTTCTTTCTTTTCATGTATTATAGATACCATAATTGTTTATAGTGTACAATCGTCTCTCCATGTTTATCATTTTTAGAAATTTTCAGCTATCACCGATGATAATTATGTGCCCCTAAAATAGGTAGAGCCCACCAAAAGTGGAAGACAGCTGGTGCTATACAGAAAGTAAAAGAAAAAGGAGAATAAGCTTGAAAAGAGGCTTACCTCATCAACGGCATTGTCAAGAAGCTCCGCCAAGGCTTTAGACACCATAAAACAACAAAAACTAAGTTAAAACTTGGGTAATAGCATTTGCAATACATGTAAACCTATCACAATGTAAGTATATGAAAACAAAAAATCAACCAGCAAGTGCACATACCACCAAATGCCCATTTATGGGAAGTGGCATTTGAGTGAAGGAACTTGGGGTGAATGTGAAGGAAACTGGAGCCCTCTGTAATGCCACAAATTTGATAATCTTAGATAAAAGACATATACTACTTGAATTACAGTTAAAGAAGTAGGCTATAAGGCAATACTGAAGGGTAAGCAAAATCAAGAAATAAATTGACCAACTAACTCATTTAGCAGGCATGGTTAATCAACTAGTTGTAATTTCATATGGTCCTATTACCCAAATGAACATAATGATCATTTGCTAAAAGTAAATTTAAAAAGGTAAAATTAAGTACTTCAAAGTATAATACTTTTAAGGGTGGACTTAGTAGTAAGCCCCTCGTCATAATTTCCAGCTCTCCAGAACTGGCGAGATAGCGGTGCTGGACATATTTGTGATGTAGAACAAAGACTTGAATCATCTATTGGAGACTGATCTTGATCCAAGACAGTGGTGCCACTCTGCTCAGTAGTTGCAGAATCTTGCCTTCCACAACTGCTTGAGGTATTTTGGTATGGCAAGGGGTCAGCTTCACAGTATTCCATTTGTGGTATTGAACTTTCAAGCAATCCTGGTTCCAACTTAACAGCCTTTGTCTCCACACCTCCAAGATTGTTACTACACAAGCCAACCATATTTGTAGAATTCATCCCCGGACTGATAAGAATTAAATAAGGGAAAGTAAGTACAAATAAATAGGCCAAAATAGATTAGAGAACTAGAGGGGCAAACATGATAGAACTTTGAAGAAGAGTGGAAGCACAAAAGGAACATTGTCCCACAGAAGCAGATAAGCAAGACCAGTGATAACTTCGGGCTCGTTTGGTTTGAAACAATGTTATCCTGGGACTATAATCCCACATCCAATATGGGATAGATAATACCAAGACTTTGTATAAAATATTATACTGGTATTAGCTAATACCAATAACCAAACACTGGACAAATGTAATCACATGTTTTATACGACGATTTTTAAGGCAAATAATATAATTTAACCTTAGCAGTTAAAAATTAAGGTGGAAAAACACATCACTTGGCATCCAAGGGTGTGGCCTAGTGGTCAATGAAGCGGGCTGGAAACCCTGAAGTCTCAGTGTCAAATTCAGTGGAGGCAAAAGAGTTAGGTGACTTCTTCCGCATTTGTCTAAACCTAGGTGGCCAGAGTTACCTAGTACCGGTCCATTGCCTTTATCCAAAAAATAAAACATATCACTTGGTTAAGTGATAAATGTGTTGGTTTGATGTAAACACAAGGTGCAAGTAAGTTTAATGTACATCTCCTAGGGTAAGAAAAACTCAATAATAATAATGGCAACGAAATCAAACTTCTTGAAGATAACGCCAAACCTGATGAAAGGAAGTCAAACAGTTTCCGGAACAAAACTTCCTCAAACCTCAGAGCAGTGGAACACCAATATCAAACTTCAATTTTCACTTCCTCGTTTTTTGTGTCCCCACAACTGCTTCATATGGGACACAACAGAAAGTTCTAAGTCTTCAAAATTTACTCATCAAATTCTTGAATCCACATTCCACTTCCTCGTTTTTTCCCCTCTCCAACTTAGAAACTCAAAAAAGAGCCTGAACTTTAATTTTGCAGGAACTTCACAAGTGACTGCTTTATTCAATTGCAGCAGCCAACGCGAACAAAAAAATAAATTAATTAAATATATGGTGGGTGTTAATCTGAGAGAAGGAATGAGGGATCTAATTAGCAAAAAAATATGGAAATCTTGTCGAAGAGGGGAAAGAATGCAATCTGGGGTTAGATTTCAAAAGAAAGAAGGTCTCTATACGGCAAAAGAAAGAAACACTTCGGGTCCCTCCCTTTTGGTTCCTGTGAATTAAAGCTCCAAGAGCTAGGGCTGAATATGACGAGACACACCAATAAATAAGACGTTAAATTCGTTGAAGCGGCCGAGGTTCAGTACGTTGTGATTTCGCCTTGAACAAAAAACAAAACAAAAAAAGTACGAGAAGATTGACAGAAATTGCCCTTTATGTTTGGGTTAGGTTGATAAATAGCCCCTTAAATATATCCTAAGTAGTTTTGGTCCGCTAAAAGTGAATATTTAACAAATTTAATTGTTCTATTTAAGGTGCTTGGAAATTTTTTTAAGAAAAACTCACATTTAGAGGTTTTGTCTTCTTAAGTTTTGCTATTTTTGTCTATTTTGTGTTATATGATGCATTTTCTATAATTTTACATGTTTCTAGTTATAATTTTTCTTCTTTTTTTAGGAATCATATAAAGACTAAGACTGGTTTTTGTTCAAACTTTAGGATCCGAAGTCCTAAAACTTGAATAGTGAATTTCAAACTTGCCATTAGTGGATGGCGAAGAAATAGGAATAGTTGTGACTATTTTGATAAAACTTTATTACGTTTGAGTGATGAAAATAATGCATGTGCTCCTAAAATTGTGTTTTTAACTCTCAACTTGATATATTGCGTCCTTAAGTTTGAAATGTGTAGTTCTCACTTCAAGACTTTGTGTCCTTAAGTATGAACTCTATATTCCAAAGTTCATGACATTGTATCATTAAATTTTAAGATTGTGTTTTTCAAACCGTATGATATTATGTAGAGGTGGGTGTTCTGGCAATTCAAATGGGATATGAAAATTTTGTTTTGAATTTTGGTTTTAAGATTAAAGGAATTACAATCCAAATAAAGATCGGATTGGATCAAATATTTTAAGTTCAATTTCGGATACAACAGATTGGATATTTTGCATTTTTTATTTTTGAGTCGATAAGTTAAGATTCTTCGTTATTCATACCAAAAAAAAATCAAGTAAAATATACATGTCAAATAACCGTAATAATTACCCATTGGCACCACAATAATTTAGTTGAAGTATTCATGCAAGCAATAAATTATTATTAAAAAATGAAACAGATTCATTAATAAGGCCCTGCGTGTCACGACCCCAAATTTCCTCTGTAGGATATCCTGATGGCATGTGGTCTCTAAGATTAAGTAAGCCTAACAATATGCAGAAATATTAAATAAGATATTAAAACTTGAACATCCTAGCATTTCAATAAATAGAATCTACCAAAAATCAATACGTACAATCCCATAACCTAGTGAGATATAAGCCACAAGCTCCAGATACAGTAGCGAACAAACTTATACATCACTATCTATCAAAATGTAAAGAAATAAGAAAAGAACGGGATATAAGAAGCCTCTGATACTTGCGGACGGGGGAAGGTGTACCTTAAAGTCTCCAAAGCAGCAACGCAGTGCACTAATATCGAGGTTGATATGATGTACTTGGATCTGCACAAAAACATGTGCAGAAGTGTAGTATGAGTACACCACAACGGTACCCAGTATGTGCCAAGACTAATATCGGTAGAGTAGAACAGAGGATCACCCTGACGGATACCTCTTGTAGATGTAAAGTAAGGTGTTTTAGAGCCATTGACTAGGACAGAAACGGACGAAGTCGTAATGCAAGACATGATTAGATTTATCAAGGACAACGGGATGTGAAAGTAGACAAGAGTTTTTCGAATGAAAGACCATTCAAGCCTATCAAATGCCTTTTCCAAATCCAATTTCAATAGCATAGAGGAAGATTTACCTGTCTTTTTGGCTAAGCGCCTTAGGACTTCCTGTACAATAATGGCATTATCACAGGCTCTCTTACCCTGCTGAAAACTTGTTTGTGTTGGTCCTATGATGCTATTGATGATAGGCTTAAGACGACTAACAATTATCTTATTGATAATCTTGTAAAGTGTATTACAAAGACTAATAGGACGGAATTGGTGGATAGTCACAGGTTTTTTTATCTTAGGGACTAGATAAATGAGTGTTTTATTAAGTTCTAGTGGGATGGTTTGTGACTAAAAAACTTCTTTACAAAAAGTAGTAATTTTGTCTCCAACATCCGACCAATACTTATGATAAAAAAATGGGTGTAGACCATCAGGGCCAGGCGCTTTATAGGGTTGGAAGTTATAGAGCGCATACTTTATTTCCTCCAGTCTAAGAGGCTCCTCAATTTTTAGAATGTCATCCTGTGAAAGATTGCATGGGTGCACCTCTTTGTTTATAATAGAGGAGGAGGTGGATTGGGTGGTGAAAAGCATATTGTAGTAATTAAGTATCATTGTTTGTAAATTAGTAGGCTCAAATATCCAATTACCCCCCGTATCTTGTAAGACTGTTATTTTATTTCTCCTACGTCGTTGTAGTGTGGACATATGGAAAAAATTAGTGTTCGCATCTCCTTCGTTTATCCAATTTATTCTAGACTTTACTTTCCAAAAATCCTCCTCTATGTGTAATATGTTATTATATTCCTTAGTCAGTTGAGTCTCTAGATTTTGGAGGAAAGAATTTGTAGGATAATGAATGGATGATTGAATACCTTGTAACCTCGCAAGGATCTTTCTTTTACGATGAAATATATTACCAAAAGTATGGTGGTTCCATCTTGTGGCGACTGGCTAAAAAATTTTATTAGTAGTAAGAAGGGGTTGATCATCAGCCCAGGTTTGTTGTACAATTTCTTGAAACTCAAGGTATGATGCCCACATAGTTTCAAAGCGAAAGATTCTCCCTATAGGAGTATGAAAGGGTTGAAGGTTTATTAGAAGAGGACAATGATCCGAATGTGTACGTGGGAGATGTCGTATGGTAGCTTCTGGATATAAGATTAACCAGTCGTAATTTGCTAAAAATTTGTCAATCCTCTCTAAAATAGTGTATTTGTTACGATGTTTGGTGGTCCATGTAAACCTACTGCCCTGGTAATCTAAATCTATTAATTGACAGTGATTTAAACAGTGTTTAAACTTGTCTACTTTATTGTTTTGAATTGGGAGTCCCCCAAATTTTTCTCTAGCTTATGTAACTTCATTAAAATCGCCCCCTAACAACCAAGGCAAGGTGACAGTGTTCTTTAGGTTAATTAAGTTATTCCAGAGTAAAGTTCGTAAATTAGAGTAATGACTTGCATATATGGCAGATAACATCCAAGGGGGTTTAGAGGGACATACCTGGACCATGCAGTGGATCTCTTGGTCAGTGATCTTCATTTCACGCACATTGATACGATCATCTTGCCACATAACAACTAGACCACCAACTAGACCATTAGCAGGTGCTTGGGACATATGAGTGAAATTAAAATCAGTAGTAAGTTGTGTGTGATCTTACATGCGAGTTTCAAGCAGGATAGCAAGTGTTGGCCTATGATTATCCAACAAGGATCTAAAGTGTCGCCTAAACTCTGGATTATGTGATCCCCGACAATTCCAAACTAAGAAATTCATATAAGAGTTAGGATTGTTGACCTGACCTCCCAGAGTTTGAGTCGTCTGATCCAGACTCATAGGAAGCTGTAGAAGCGTCAGAATGATCACCATGGCATACGTCCCTACCTCTGGTTAGTCGTTGGACGGAAGTTGAGGTTGCATGTGACTAATTCTGGTGGACACTTTATAATAAACTTTTTTTCGTACTGTTCTTTATGGTTGTAGAACTGAACATTCTTTAGCCCCAAAATTATGTTCTTGTCTCCCTCATCTCCGCCAGGATGTCTGCCAGCTCTTGTCTTGTATTATTGTCGAGTACGTGTGAAGATTGTGATGCTCTGTGGGGGGGGGGGGGGGGGAGGGATTGTCTGATAGGGTGAGACTCTCTAGTGGGCTCAGTGGACTGGAGTAAGGTGATAGTGGATTGAATGAGTTGAGAGCTTGGAACCAGGGCGCATAAACTTGGCCCATGTGATGAGGAGGGTAAAATGGTAGGAGGTTCACAGTGGGGTTCCAAGTGGGACTCATTTGGCTCATAGGATAGGGCCACTGTGGCTGAGTCGATGTAGAAGCCTGGTGCTCCAGTAGAAGGGGTGACTGGGTATACCACTGGTGTTGGGAGTATGCCTCCATGCCCAGCCTCATTCCTTCTGTCATTATCTTTGCCAGATGCGTAGGGTTCTGAACTAGTAGGACAATCTCTTGGTTGTTCGGTTCTAGCGTAAAGATCAGAGCATATCCTTGCATGCCCATCTCCAACCATGATTGGAGGGGTAGGTCCATCGACATGGGTTGAGAGGTGTACACCCGAGGTGTTTGGATGTGAGGTATTTGAGGGCCCTGCATGGTTAACCTCGGAAGGTGAAATAGTTGGTTGTTGTTGAAGGAGTTTTCCCTGGTCGTTGGAGTTGGAGGGAAAGTTGGACGTTGCATCATAAGTGTTCTCAATTGCTACTTGTAATGGAGATTGAAGGTGTTTAACAGAAGAGATGTATGTGGAGGGGGAGACGGATGGTTGTGGGTTATTTAGAGTAGGGAGAATTGTGTTTGGGTGTTTGGTGTTATTGAGAATGCCACTTGAAGAATCATCATGAGGTTTGCATGAATTATTGGGAAACCTAGTGTCTAAGTTTAGGTAGGTTACTGTGGCATGCAAAGTAGTGTTGTTGGAGTGTAATGTTGGAACAGTTGTGGCTAATGAAGGTGTATTACCTGATGAATTGTCTTGGTGCAATTTGTTAGTGGTTGTTTGTAGCCTATTACGTGGGATTGGTAGTAGAGGTGGAGGTGTCTATGAAGAAAACGTGTTGTTTGCATTTAAAGAAGGAGATGAGGGTGAGTGTATGTCAAGTAAGAGATCGTTAGGGCTAATGATTTTTTTATTGGGCATTGGTATTTGTATGTGAAGGGGATGCAACGATTGGTCAGAAGTGGGCTGCATTATTGGTGTGTGTGGGAGATTGGAATTTGGGTCAAGGTTGGGTATAGCCCATGTTGGGCCTGGACAAGGATGGGTAAGAAATTCATTTGTTGCCCCAATAGTTGAGAGGATATTAAAGTTGTTAGTATATTGTAAACTAGGCCTAACTTGTGGTTTTCCAATACGGGGCTGGGTTGTTCCCATGCGTAGATTGGTCGTTTGTGAAATATCAAGAGGCCAGTGTGCCGTGTAGGTTGCACCGCCTCTGGTACCACCATGCTTGTGGCGGCAGTGGCCTGTTTGTAACGGTGATTGCGTTTTTTGGCAAATGAGACAGTTTGCCATTCAATGTCCGATGGTTGATTAAGGGTCATTGTTTCAAGGGATGTAGATGCCTTGTCCAGACTCCCCTATTCTTGTGATTTATGGACCACAAAATAACAGTTGTAACTTACATGGCCAAACCTTCCACACTTTGTGCAGAGGAGGTTGAGGCCTTCATAGAGAAGGGACTACCGATGGTTGCCTATATGCAGGTGAGTTTTTAACGGTTTCTCTAATGGCACTTCTATACAGATTCTAGCATACCTGCCCCTGCTTGTATTTGAAGTACACGTATCTATTTTTACTAGTTGTCCTAGTTTTGAGCCAACTCGTTGTAATATTTCTAAATCGTAAAACTTTGTTGGCAATTCAGGAAGCCTAACCCAGATAGCTGAGTAGGTGAGTTGTGTGGAAGATGCTTTGAACTTTGGCTCCCATTTTTGGACTGTTAAAAAGTGATTTAGGATAAACTATGGTCCGCCATGGAGGGCCTTAACCATATTTTCTTCCCTCTAAAACTTAATGAGGAAGAAATCAGCCCCTAAGTCAATGATGGGCATGTCCTCCGTTGGTTTCCATAGATCTAGGAGTTTGGCTCGTAGGATATGATGAGTAATCCTTCTACCAAAGAGTTTTATGATGACAGAGTACTTCCAGGGTTCGTAGAGGCGGGTTTTATCAGTAGAAGTGATTGGAATAAATAGGTCTTTGTCAGTTGTTTGTAGGGTGGTTTCATCAGATATGTTTGGTGGTCTATAAGTATATTGGTTTGTTAGTGTTGGTGCCAGATATTTATCAGACAATAGGGACTGAATAAAAGTCGCTGGTGGTTGGGTTATGGTAATCCCGTCTATTTGCATATAACCTAAGTCTGGTGGCTCATTAGTTTGTTCTTGTATTACCAGGTTTTGCTGTGAGGCATCCATGATGGAACGTGGATCAGAAGCGTAAGGTGTGGGTCGGTTGCGTGTGGCCGGAATAAGGAACTAATATGACCCTTAGTCATATGTTTGGTTAGCTCACTGGCTGCCACGTTCTTGGGGTGTGTTAGTCTTATCTTATATTTTAATAATTAACTAGGTAATATTCCGTTACCCGATAATTAACCAATTACCCGCATAATTAATAATTGTCTCAAATTACTTAAAATTTTACTTATTTTTTTTAATATACTTTATACATCATACTACAGTGGTCATATGATACCTTGCATGATACTAGTCCATAATTATCGGGTATTATCTCTCGACCCGTATTCTATCCCAAATCGGCCACCTTCAATGAAACTCGTTTTCTTTAATTTGTGTACCCTTTATCCTTCGTGACACTTACTTATCGCTTGTTATAAATAGCATAATCCTTATAATTTCCAAATAAACTTTTCCTTGGACTGATGTCAATTACCTTACGACAAATTCAACGTACAATACTACAGGGTACAACATCGTCGTAATTTAATACTACGGGACATAATACCGACATAATATTGTGGGGCGTAACATCATCCCCCCTTTGGAACATTCGTCCTCGAATGTTGACTGATGCTCTTATCATTTTCGTAACCTTTAGCTCTTATGAATACCTTAATACTCTCCTTGTCATTTAGGCAGTTGTTCTATGAATAAATCCAAAGGCCAGGGCATTCCCCCCCTTTAGGAATTTTTCTCACACTACAATTTATGGTCGGAGTCCTTCCAGTCTCGTAACTATTGCTATCTTCTATCATGCAGCATGTACGGCTCTGACCTTGTAAGTGCGCTTATGCGTCTTTTCCCTCATTTTTCTTCTAGTTGTTAGCCAATTTATAGGCATTACTTTGTAAACATATACATAGCTTAATAAGACGTCTCTATGGGCATCTATAGGTATACTGAAGTTCTTCGCTCGGTACCTTGTAGAACTTGCGAATATTGTTATATCTTATTTCGTAGACCTAAATCTTTACCACATCTACGTAGGTCATACTACACCATAACTCTTACTTTGATTTATCATTACCGAGGTCTGCAACTAACTCCAGGTTACTCTCGTTGCTTATCCTTAAGACTGATAGTCTAATTTCATCTCATACTGTTGAACTTTGATCCATTTATTGTTGATTCACCATCTACCACTAATAACTTGATCTTTTATGTAACACCGCCGCTAGAGCTCACGTTTCATCGGGGAACGTCTGAAATGATTAGACTGATCCACATTGGGCGATATCATGCTTTCATAACCGTATCTCACAGCATCCCCATGCGATTCACCTTGCGTGGGTATTTTAATCCTGTCCAATTCATAAGACCCCTTTCTTTTCTTCATCAGATCGTTACTTTAAGGCCCAAACGTCATCCATTATCTATCACAATTACACCCTCATTCTAATTACTAGAGCATCATTCCATCTCTTCTAAATGCTATTAGTCTTAGATTTCTTTGAATTCATTCAGGTTATAGTGAGCTTTGTAAAACTTAGAGAAACCATCAGCTCTTCTTGTTTTCACGGGCTTAATCCTGAGGACTTATCCATTTTCGTTACCTTCTCACTCGTCTGTCCTTATCCTTACTCTTGTCTTATAGAACCTTGTTGCTTCACCATACAATAGCTTGCTACCTACACATATCTATTTATATTACTTGCACCCTTTCAACTTGCTTGCATCATAGATTTCCCTATATCATTTTGGAACATCAAGCGAGACATCACATTGTCTCTAACTCTTCTTTACTCACCTAGTCGGGCATTTAGATACCTAGACCATAGGCTGGAAGATATGTTACTGACGATGTCGCTATTATTCCTAGATACTGAATCCCCCGCGTTTATAGATGTCTATCCGATGTATGAACTGTTCACAACCTTCTGCATTTGAGTATTCCGCATGTTGTTTACCTTTACCTTAAAATCTAGCATTATATCTTCTATTTCTTTCACGATCTCCCTTCCACATAGGTATAATTCACTATGATGACCCAAAGGGTCATTTTATGAATTTAGACCTAAATCTAGGCTTATTAGCCATAAAAAGACTAATTTTAATTATCTCGATTTGCGTGCATATCCCGGGCGTGAAACCGGAAAGTTTTTATGTGAAAGTATGGGAAATAGTAATTTCTAGAGTTAAAATTTGATTATAGTTGACTTTGGTCAATATTTTGAGTAAACGGACCTGGATCTGTGTTCCGACGATCCCGGGAGGTCCGCAGTAAAATATGGTACTTTGGCGTATGCCCGGAATTGAATTTCGAGGTCCCAAGCCTTAGAAAACAATTTTTTGAAGAAAATTGTCTTGCTGGTTAATTCAAGAAATAAAGAAATGAAATAATATGTGAAAATTGTGATATCGGGACCGTATTTTGGTTCCGGAGCTCGAAACAAGTTTGTTATGTTATGTAAGTCATATATGTTAAGTTTCATGAGAATCGGAGTTGATTTGATGTAATTCGGACAACCGGTTGAAAGTTAAGAATTTGAGTGTTCTTGAGGAAATCTTGAGTTTTGAGGCTAAATATGTAGATTTTGATGTTATTTTGATGATTTGATTGCACGAACAAGTCTGTATGATGTTTTTAGGCTTGTGTGCATGTTTGGTTTGGTGCCACGAAGGCTCGGGTGAGTTTCGGGTAGGCTACGGAGTGTCTAGACTTAGAAAAAAGTACCTAACAGGCCTCAGATCTCGCATTTGCGATGTCGGGCTTCGCAAATGCGAAGCTAGTGGCCAGCCTCAGATATTGCAAATGCGAGGTCATGGGTCGCAAATGTGAGGTCATGGGTCGCAAATGCGAGGTCCTGTTCGCATTTGCGATATCTTTCAGGAAAGCCAAGGGTTCGCAAATGCGAGACCTGCAGCCTAATATATCAGCTTTTTGACGCGATTTTCACTTCTTTTCCAATTTTCTAAAACCCTAAACCTCCATAGGCGATTTTCTAAAGACCCAAATTCTCCAAACTATTAGTAAGTGATCTCAAACTAATTTCTTTCAATTCCTAACAACTTTTAACAAGATTCCAATAAAAAATCTAGAGTTTTCATGGTAAAAATTTGGGTTTTGGGTAGAACTTAGAAATTTCAAATTTTGGGGAATTGGACCTCGAATTGAGGTCGGATTCCAATACCAATTGTATATCCGGGCTCGGGGGAGATTGAGTAAACGAGTTTTGGTCCGAACCTCGAGTTTAGACCAAGCGGGTCCGGGGTCGATTTTTGAATTTGAATAGGAAAGCCATTGTTTTTCAATAAAGATGATTCCTTTAGGCTATGATTGATAACATTGAATGAACTGTGATTAGATTCAAGTGGATTAGAAGCAAATTCAAAAGGGCAGTGCTAGAGCAGTGAAGTGCTTGCTAGACCGAGGTAAGTATTTTATTTAACCTTGACTTGAGGGAATAGGAATCCCCAACTTGATTGTTGTGTGAAATTGCATGTGTGTAGTGTATAGGTGAGGTGACGAGTACCTATGCACTACCAAATTGTTGTTCAACATGATCCCTTTTTTTTCCGGTTCCCATTTATTTGCTCCTTGTCTTAACTGTTTTGTGATCATTGAGGTTTACACGGCTACTTGGGTTCATTAGATTATTGTCAATTATTGTTGCAAGTGTGTTAAAAGTGTTGGTTGTTCTCTTGATTTTGTTATGGCACATAAAGTCTGAGCTGGATTGACAACGTTACGGTATTTACATACATTCTGGTTAGTTTCATTGTGATATGATGTTGGTTAAAGCTTATGAGATATATTATTTTCTGCTTATGATTGTTGAGATAAAAATGTTGTGAAAGGCTTGGCATGAATGGTTAAAGTTTTGATAAATATATTTATATACGACTGTGATAAGGGCGGCAGGGAAATTGTTATATACGACTGTGATAAGGGCGGACATGGAAATATTTATATACGACTGTGCTAAGGGTGGACATGGAAATATTTATATACGACTGTGTTAAGGGTGGATAGGGAAATATTTATATACGATTGTGATAAGGGTGGACAGGGAAATATATATAAATATATGACCGTGACAAGGGAAGATACTTGTGTTTTATTGAATTTCAATGACATTTTACGGGTTTTGAAACTCAAGGATTTGGAGTTTACATATTTGAAAAAAATCATTGTTTTACTCCATTATCTTTCGTATTTCGTACTTACTTCTATTTTAAAAGTCAAAACTTTGGAAATTTATACGAGATCTTGGTTACAGTTGAGGCCTGGAATAGGCGACTGAGTTATTTTACTTATTGTTGCAGTTTATCTTTCTTGTTTGTGTAGAATTGTTTTCTTGCCCTATTATATGTGTATTGTTATAGGTTAAGTTACATTGCCCCACCTTAGCCTCGTCACTACTTCATCGAGGTTAGGCTCGGCACTTACTCAGTACACGGGGTCGGTTGTACTGATACTACACTCTGCACTCTTTTGTGCAGATCCTGGTACCGGCCAGCAGTAGAGGCTTTTAGTAGCGGCTATCCAAATTCCGAAGACACGAGGTATATCTGCCGGCGTTCGCAGATCCCGGGAGTCTTCTCTTAGATCGTAGAGATTGTTTTACATTTTCTCGAGACAATTATATTATTTCTTTCGACCCGTTATTTGTAGTAGTCTTAGAAGTTCGTGAATTGTGACACCAGTCCCTGGAGTAGACTTAGAGTTATTTATATAATTAGTTCGTGGCTCGGTTTATTTATTCGTTTGTTATTTTGTACCTGGATTTATTCATTAGAAACTATTAGATTGAGTTTACTTGGAATTTATTTTATTGTGTTTAAGTAAGTAATTAAAGAAAAATAGTTAATCGAATTCTAACATTGGCTTGCCTAGCAAGTGTGGTGTTAGGCGTCATCACGATCCTTAAGGTTGGGAATTTGGGTCGTGACAAGTTGGTATCAAAGCCCTAGGTTGCTTAGGCCTCACAATTCACGAACAAGCTTGTTAGAGTCTGAAGGATCGGTACAGAGACGTCTGTACTTATCTTTCAGAGGCTATCGAGTTAGGAAACAACTCCATTTGTATTTCTATTCTATCGTGCGATTCTTGTTATCTCCAGAAAACTGATTGAATTCTTCTATTCTCTCGCAGATGGCGAGAACCCGTGCTTCCTCTTTCGCTGACCAATCATCCGGTCTTCCAGCAGCAACAACAGCTCCTACTAGGGGCAGAGGCCGAGGCCACGTCAGGGGCCAGGACAGGACACAACCCTTTGCTCAAACAACAGCCCCAGCCGCGGATCCCCAGGTTGAGATTCATGAGAGGGTTCCGGCTCAGACCGCTCTAGCGGGACCGACTCAGGTCCTAGAGGGGTTTATTGCTGCCACAGTGCTTCAGGACGCCTTGGTCCGTTTAGTAGGCATCATGGAGAATGTGGCAGATACTGGCACACTCATTGTGGCGGCGACCACATCTCAGGTTGGAGGAGGGATTCAGACTTCTGTTACTCATACTCCTGAATTAGGTTACTCCTCAGGGTCAGACCCCAGCAGCTAATCTGGTTGGGGTAATTCACTCAGTTGCTGCAGTGCCGCCTGTTGATGGGGCAGCTATGTCCACTAACACTTTGTGGAGACTGGACATGTTTATCAAGCTATTCCTTGTTCATTTCAGTGGTGCTACTTCAGAGGATCCTCAAGAGTATCTGGATAGTTGTCATGAGGTGTTGCGTAATATGGGCATCTTGGAGACCAATGGGGTCGATTTTGCTGCTTTTCAGATGACTGATTCACCCAAGAAATGGTGTAGGGATTTTCTGTTGACTAGACCAATTGGGTCGCCTGCCTTGACTTGGGATCAGTTTTCTCACCTCTTTATGGAGAAGTTTTTGCCTGTTACTACTCGAGAAGAGGTGCGTCGTCAGTTTGAGCGACTACAGCAGGGTAGTATGACCGTGACCCAGTATGAGACTCGTTTCGTGGATTTGGCTAGACATGCTATTCATTTGTTTCCCACATATAGAGAGGGTCAGACGGTTTATTGAGGTCCTTACCCAGCCTCAGGCTGCAGATGGCCAAGGAGACAGGGACCGAGATTTCTTTTCAGGATGCAGCTAACGTGGCTAGGAGGGTTGAGTCGGTTCTCGGGATGGGTGTACTGGTAAAAAAGAGCTTCACACGTGTAATAAGACTTGATGACTCAGCCAGTTACGTGGAGCAATGAAAACATGACAACTAGACATGCTTCTATAAAGAGGTACGGGCCAAAGAGGCACGACACAATATACCTACAGGGTAATCAGCTACGGGAAACTCAACCTGATTGAAACAAGGAAGATACACGGTCAGAATGAATCTGGACAGAGCTACGGGCAAATTCAAAGATCTTCAATTAATGATCCACACGTTACACAACCTTCACGCAACAGTTACGGTTATTCTTTGTAATGTTACATTAATGTAATAATTAGTCATTAATGAGCGATCATTGCAAGAGGTAGGCGTTATATTAAGGAATTCCCTATATAAGGGAATAAAATATAACTTGTAAAGGGCATCCGCACTGCGAACATAATACACTTTACTTTTCCGTGCATCTTATTATTGTCTATTTACTTACTCATTCGTAATTATCATTATTTCCTTGATTATCAGAAACTCGTGTTCATCCTAAAAATAGCTTTGGTCAAAGGATATAATTCTTTGGTTAAACAAATTGGTTTCGTTACCGGAAATCTGATAATCTTTGTTTACTTTTCAAGCAATATCCCATGAACTATGTCGAACCCCAACGACAATAACCAACAAAGGGATTGAACTCCATCACCCGTAGGAACCCCTCGAGGTTCAAGGGAGCAATCCCCAGAAAGATCCAATAACAATAACAATGGTAATGATCAAACAGTAGAACAAGATCAAGTAAAGCAAATGATTACAGAGTATGTGAGTCAGGCTTTGCAAGAATTTGCAAGGGGATTACCAACAACATCACCTGCACCGTCAACACCACCCCAAATAATACCATCAATGTGGAAAATCCTCAATCTGGGTTGGCAAACTCAGGAAGGGGAGATACTCCTAATGAATATCTCGGAACGAGACCAGGTATGTCTAATAGATCTGAATTGCTAACTTTATTACTAACCTTGCAGAAACAGATGAAGGAACAAAACGATCGAATTGAACAAATTCGTGGAATGCCACCTATTATCAAAGGCATTGACGTTGATAGATATTCTCAACAACCCTGGAAACCAAGCACAACACCTTTGCCTATTCCCAAGAAGTTCAAAATGCCTGATGTTCCTAAATACGACGGAACAACCGACCCACGAGACCATGTGACTTCTTTTACCACTGGAGTTAAGGGCAACGACTTGACAAAACAAGAAATTGAGTCAGTCTTAGTCAAAAAGTTTTGAGAAACGCTTACCAAAGGAGCGCTAACCTGGTATTCTCTTCTCCTTGAAAACTCTATTGATTCTTTTGATGAGCTTGCTGATTCCTTCATAAAAGCACACTCCGGTGCGTCAAAAGTGTTGAAAAGAATGGAGGACATATTTAAAATAAAACAAGGAGACATGGAACTACTTCGTGAATTTGTAGACATGTTTCAACGAGAAAGAATGTTATTACCAAGGGTGCCTGATAATTAGGCAGCCATGGCATTTGCAAGCAACTTAAATGACAAAATTTCAGAAGCCACGAGAAGACTAAAGGAAATCTTGAGAAAATTCCCAGCTACGACATGGAATGATGTCTATAACAGGTACAACACCAAGCTTCGTATAGAAGAAGATACCATCGCTCGTTCAAAAGACGAAGATCGTATCACTTCCAAGCGTTCTGAATCAGACAGGAGATCGGGTAAAAATAGGTATGATCCTTACATGGGACCCTGGGGACGAGACACTCGTCCCAGGTTCGAAAATACTCGGTCAGAATATAGACCATCGAGCAGAGATACATGCTCATCCTCATAAGATCCAGAAAGGATCGAGATGAACGAACTAGAGGTAATGCACAAATTGGGGATCATACCTTCAATGTAAGTACTTCCGAACTAGTTTCAGTATTAAGAAATATGGGTGATAAGGTTCGATGGCCCAAAGAAATATGGTCCAACCCAAATAAAAGGATACCAAATTTCTGGTGTGAATTCCATAATGATCACGGACACAGAACCGTAGATTGCAGATTTTTACAAGGTGAGATAGAACAATTATTGAAACAGGGCTACTTAACAGAATTGTTTAGTGAAAAAGGTAAATAGGCATACATGAAGAACAAGCAGGAGCCCCCGAAACCTCCATCTCCAAAAAGAACTGTCAACGTGATACACGGAGGTGAAGAAGTAAACGTAGTGGTTTGCAAAGTAGCCACGAAGTTCACAATTACACATGTAAAGCGGGTTCGTGAAAATCCAGATGCAGACAATATAGCCTTTGATGATGCAGATGCCGATGGACTAATGCTTCCCCACAATGATGCTCTGGTAATATCCTTACTCATTCATTACACTAACGTTAAAAGAGTGTTGATTGATCCAGGTAGTTCAGTCAACATCATTTTGCTAAGAGTCGTCGAAGAAATGCTCTTGAGAAATCAGGTGATCCCAAAGGCACGAGCCATATCAGGGTTTGACAACTCCACGATTATAACCAAATGAGAAATTGAACTTAGCACTTATGCTGAGGGAGTAATCAAAAACACCATATTCCAAGTCATCGATACTGACATGGCTTATAATGTAATCATGGGAAGGTCATGGATCCACGACATGAAAGTGATACCATCTACCTTACATCAGGTAATTAAATTCCCTTCTGAATGGGGAATCCAACATATTAGAGGTGATCAACAGACCTCAAGAAATATAAATTCTGTGGTGCACTATAACAAAAAAGTAGAGACGGAAGAATCAAAAGATAGAGAAATCTCAAAGGCAGAAGCTGCCGACAAAACAGGTATGGAAGTAATTATTGCTCAAACAGGTACGGAAGAATTTATTATCCAAACAGGTACGGAAGAAGATAGTCATGAGAAGGTGAACCAAGTCACCACGGAAGATGCATTAAACCACACAGACGTAGATTCCAGACCGGACGTCATTCAAGAACCGGAGAAAGATGAGCACATCAAAACAACCACGGAAGAGCTCGAAGCTATTCCATTGGTTAAACAAAAACCTGAACAGAAAGTGCATATAGGTACGAGGCTGAGTCCCAGTTGAAGAGGTAAGTTAATTGATTACTTAAAGGCTAACGCAGATTGCTTTGCGTGGTCCCATTCAGATATGACATGTATCCCACCAGAAGTGATGACTCATAGACTAAATGAAGATCCATCCTTCATACCTGTTAAGCAGAAGAAAAGAAAGCAAGGGCCATTCAAGAACCAAGTGATTGATGAAGAGGTACAAAAACTATTGAAAATTGGTTCAATACGTGAGGTAACATATCCTAACTGGTTAGCTAACATTGTGGTAGTGCCTAAAAAGAATGGAAAATGGAGAGTATGCGTAGATTACACTGATTTAAATAAAGCATTCCCCAAAGATTCATTCCCATTACCACATATAGATCAAATGATTGATGCCACTGCAGGACATGAATTGTTAAGATTTCTAGATGCGTATTCTGGTTATAATATAACTAAGATGGATCCCTCAAATGAGGAAAAAACTTCCTTTATTACAAACAGGGGGACTTATTGTTACAAAGTCATGCCTTTTGGCTTGAAAAATGCGGGAGCCACGTACCAAAGGCTAGTGACCAAGATGTTCCAGGAACATCTGGGGAAGACGATGGAAGTTTACATCGATGACATACCGGTAAAGTCAACACATGCAGAAGACCATTTCCAGCACTTGTCTATTACTTTTGAAATTTTACGCAGGTATAATATGAAATTGAATCCAGAAAAATGCGTTTTTGGCGTAGAATCAGGTAAATTTTTGGGTTTCCTTGTATCAAATAGAGGAATAGAAGTAAACCCTGCTCAAATTAAAGCTATATAAGAAATACCCGATGTACTTACGAACAAAAAAGAAGTTCAAAGACTAACGGGGAGAATTGCAGCCTTAGGAAGATTTATTTCCAGATCTTCCGAGAAAAGTTTTAAATTCTTTTCAGTTCTCAAGAAGCAAAATCAGTTCGAATGGACTGAAGAATGTCAACATGCTCTCAAAGACCTGAAGGCTTATCTATCAAAACCCCCGTTGCTATCAAAGCCAAAGGAGGGAGAGAGGCTATACATCTACCTTGGCGTCGCAGAAATCACCGTAAGTGCAGTATTGGTAAGAGAATATAAAGGTAAACAATCTCCTATTTATTATGTAAGCAAAACATTACTAGATGCTGAAACTAGATACCCACATCTAGAAAAACTAGCCTTAGCTCTAATCATGGCATCTAGAAAATTGAGGCCATATTTTCAATGTAATTCAATCACAGTTGTGACCTCGTATTCATTAAGAAATATACTGCATAAACAAGAACTATCAGGAAGATTGGCTAAATGGGCCATAAAATTAAGCGATCATGACATAATATATCAGCCTAGGACTGCAATAAAGTCTCAAACTTTAGCTGATTTTGTCGCTGATTTTAGTAATAGCATTGTCCCTGAAGTGGAGAAAGAGTTACAACTCTTTAACGGTGCTAATCCGGGTCTATGGGCCCTATTTACCGATGGTTCTTCCAGTGTAAAAGGTGCCGACTTAGGCATAGTCTTAATATCACCACAGGTGAAAAGACACGACAAGCTATCAAATGTTATCCTATAACTAACAATGAAGCAGAGTACGAAGTTGTCATTGCAGGGCTAGAACTGGCACGAGAACTCTCAATCGAGCAAATCGTAATCAAAAGTGACTCCTAGCTGGTAGTAAATTAGATGCTGGGGACTTACATCGTTCGGGAGACTCGGATGCAACCGTATCTAGAAAAGGAACGAGATCTCGTAAGACAATTCAAAACGTGGAAGGTTATACAAATACCTAGAGAAGAAAATGCAGAAGCAGACACATTGGCTAACCTCGCAGCAGTCACGGAAGTAACGAACAAAGACAATGCAATTTTCGTTCAACTATTTCATTCAGCAATCGACCAGGACAAAAATAAGGTAACTTTCAACAATTTAACCTAGGATTGGAGAAACGAAATTTTAATTTTTTTGCAGAATGGCACCGTACCTGAAGACAAAAAAGCAGCTCAACGCCGAAAAGCTGCACGATACTGCCTCATTCGTAATTCTTTATATTGCAAGATGTTCGGAGGACCTCTAGCAAAGTGCCTCGGACCTAACCAAACGAAGTTCATGATGAGAGAAGTCCATGAAGGACACTGTGGAAATCACGCAGGGGCGTGATCCTTGGTCAAAACCCTACTCAGAGCTGGGTATTATTGGCCTAAGATGGAAGAAGAAGATGAGAACTTCATATCCAAATGCAATAAATGCCAACGATTCACTAATAACATGCATCGACCAGCGGAACTATTGCACCCAATAATATCACCATGGCCTTTCATGAAGTGGGGTATGGATATAGTGGGAACTCTTCCCGCAACTAAAGGAATGGTACAATTCCTACTCGTGCTAACTGACTATTTTACGAAATGGGTAGAGGTAGAAGCTTTCAAATAGGTGCGAGAAAAAGAAGTTAAAAACTTCTTATGGCGGAATATAATATGCCGGTTTGGAATACCTAAGGAGATCGTGTGTGATAATGGCCCACAATTCATAGGCTCACAAATCACATAATTCTTCGAAAGTTGGCAAATTAAACGGATTACTTCAACGCCGTATCACCTCGTGGCTAATGGTCAAGATGAGTCGACGAATAAAGTCATCATCAACAACCTGAAGAAACGGCTAGAGCAAGCCAAGGGCAATTGGCCCGATGAGTTACCAGCAGTACTATGGGCTTACAGAACAACTTCAAAAACAGCCACGGGAGAAACTCCATTCGCACTTGTCTATGGATTAGAAGCCTTAATACCGGTAGATATTGGAGAACCAAGCATAAGGTTTACAACAACCATGGAGGATGCAAACAACGACGAGTTGGGAATTAATCTGGACTTGCTCGAACAAATAAGAGAAGCCGCGCTAATACGAATGACAGCTCAAAAACAAGTCATATAGCGTTATTACAACCGAAAAGCTCACCTCAGATACTTCAAGATTAGGGACTTCGTTCTCAAAAAAGTCTTTCAATCAACAAAAGAAGCTGGTGCAGGAAAGTTAAGTCCAAACCGGGAAGGACCCTACAAAGTCCGAGGCATAGCTGGAAAGGGTGCCTACGAATTGGAAGCTATGGACGGAAGGATCCTACCAACAAGCTGGAATGCCATCCATTTGAAGAAGTATTACTTCTAAGGAAAAGGAATACCCCCGGTCAGGTATCGCACGTTCGATTTTATTTTTGTACAGTTAAAATTTTACTAGCAGTTTTAGATGATAGGCAAAAAGCTAACCCATCACCAGATGATGACATTAGACCCGCAAAGACACAAGGAAGTAACTGAATTCCTGGTCTAGGGTTACACTTTCTGATCGACGTTTTAAAGGGTTAAGCAGTCATCATCTAAAATCTATATACCTTCGAGTCCCATATGTTTTTTCCTTTTCAGGAAAAGGACCACAAGGAAGGAATAGTCAAGTGCTCGAGATTTCATTTTCAAAGCTCAAACACTTGGGGGACTATACAGTATGGAAGGCAAAGATGAAGCGAAGAAGACTATCAAAAAGTCAAAGCTCGAGCCTGAAGATCCATCTACCCAACAAGTCAAGTGATACGAGCAAAATCGAAAGAGCCAAAGACTCAAACCACAAAGCCTGATCCAAAAACCTTCGAACAATGTTCATAGATATAAAATAAATATTCAGGTTAAAAGGCAAAATATTAGCTACGAGGAAGGAATGCACATCTTTGTACTTATTCAAAAAGACAATTGTTGTAACTAAAAACAATTGTGGATAAAAGATCATCATCTTTGTACTCATTCAAAAAACTGTTGTAACTAAAAACAATTAAGAAATCTTTGTACTCATATAGAAAACTGTTATCAAATAAACAATTACGGATGAAAGATCAAAATCCTTGTACTTATTCGAAAAACTGTTATCAAATAAAGCAGTTATGGATGAAAAAAGCATTTCCCTCATGATTATTAAAAATTGTTATCAACAAAAACAGTTACGGGTGAAGACCCCTACTTTTATAAAAACTCTAACACACGAAAAAAAATTACTCTCTTGTATTAACTCGAAAAAGCTGTTACATAAGAAAAACAGTTACGAAATACAAATGTATATCAAACCTGTTAAAAGAAAACAGTTGCAACATGAGTTTTAGACGATAATCAAACACATGTAAAATGTTGTGAAAGTTCAAACAAAAACTTTCTTCAGAAACATTCTTAAACATGTGAAAAATTCCTATCCCTCTATTGCATAATTACACCATTATGAAGTTGAGACGTCTTCTTCATTAAGTGTCGATCAAGAAAGAAGGGCCCTCTTTCACAAAATCGTACCTACTACGAAAAGGTGCGGATAATTTAAAGCATTTTATATGCAAAACTCAGAGGTAAAACTAAAACCTCAAAAATAAAGCATGCAAAAGACTTAAAGAGTGAAACAAAAACTCAATGGAAAACAAAAGTCATATTTGCATTAATATATTAAAACGGCTAAGTAGAAACTAAGTATTAACTTATACTTAGCCGTATATAGAGTTTTTACATTAAGGTGCCCCTAAGTTGTCAGTTGGGGACTTTAAGAGATCCAAATTTACCTTCGATGGGACTGGGGGTAACCACCAATTGAGACAAAGAAAAAGAAGGAGGAACCAAACTTCTTAAACTTCATCAGGAGGGGGGTTGACTTCTTCACTGGCGGAGGGAGCAGGAGCAGCTTGGGACGAGGAGACTTGAACAACAGGAGCCTCACCTTCAGGTGAAGAGAGATTCTGACCTTGTTGAGCCTTCTCCATGGCTTCCTTGATTTTTGCAATTTCAGCATTAAGGTCGAAATCCTCTCGACTCATTTCAGTCAATGTGTCGAGGCGAGAGTTCATGTACGCCCAACTAACATCGACAATTGCCGCGTCTTCAAGAGCTTCGTAATCCTTCTCCCATATCATAACCTCAGCTCTTAGCCCGTCCCTCTCAGCCACAACAGCATCATTGGAGGCCCTTAAAGGTGCGATAGACCTTTCCAGGGATTGAATCTTATCTAAGGAATTGCGGAAATCCTCCTGGGTATGGGTAAGTGATTGCACAAACTCGCCTGGATACTCCTCCTTTTGGTCTAGTAAGGCCTTCAAACTCCTAACTTCTTCTGAGGCACGAGACAACTGCTCAGCAAATGAGGACTCAAGGATGCTCTTATCTTTGCCCGCTTGATTAGAAGAAGCCTTCTCCACTGCCAACTCTGCCTCCATGACTCTCACCTGCTGCTCCAAAGTACATTTTTCTTCTTCTAAGGCCTCCATATCGAGCCTTAAGCTTTCATACTGCCCCTTCCAGTTATCTGCTTCAACATGCCATTCGTTCACTTCCTGCTCCGTGTTAGAAACCCTCTTCATAAGCTCCGTGCCTATAAGATTGATCTACAAAAAGAAAACCAATTAGATACTGTAAATACATGTACAAGAATGAAATGCAAGAAAATGCACTCTACCTTTAAAGAAGTATGCACGATCTCATTAGCCCATGTAAGGGAATTATGGCTATCTAGCTTGGCTCTCTCAGTCGGGCCTATCAATGGTTTCATCCACACATCAGGCTGACCAGACTTTTTAAAGAGACTCTCATCAACTGGAACTTCTATCAGCATCTGCCTCATCTCGCTGCTGGAAGACCCTACTTCTCTAACAGAAGGCACGAAAGCAGGCAGAGATGTAGGATCCATGGGCGAGGAAGCCTGAGGAGCCGAAAAAGCCACGGGAGCAAGAGCAGTAATAGGAGGAGGAATAGACACGAAAACAAGATAAGTAACTGGAGCAGTAGAGAGGAGTTCTCTAAAAGAAGGGGGGAAAACATCCAAGGGAGCTTCATCACCTACGGGGCCAAAGCCTTCACGGAACAAATGATCAACAAAATCTCGCACGGGAGAGGGGGTAGCATCCTCGAAGGTAGAAAGTCCAACTTCAGGCACAGAAGGCGCAGCCACAGGTGTAGACTCTTCGTCTAAGATCACCTTCCTTTTGCGCGACCTATGGACCAAAGTGCCCTCCTCTTCCTCTTCTTCTTCTGAGGTCCTTGACCCACCAACTTTTCTCTTCGAAGAAGAAGAGCCTGAAATGGTTTCCTGGGCCTGAGCTAGGGACAATTTGGGAACGGATGCAGGAGACACCCCACGAGCGGGAAACCCTGTCAAAAGAAAAAGGGTAAAACAACAAAAAAGATGCTCGAGCAAGGAAAAAAGCAGAAATAAAAGCTTCACTTACCATGAGTTTTCACTTTCCAACCGTACTTCCCGGAGAAGTACTTCCAAGACCTTTCTTCCAATGGATCAATTGACAAGTTTTTCTACCCAATCACGGATACCAGAGACATTCTCGACAGTACCCATGATTGCTGCAAAAAGAAGAAACAACTACGGTGTTAATAAAACATCTAAAACAAAAGGCAAGGAATGTGAGCTAAAATGTACTCACGTGCACGATTCCACTTCTCAGAGAAGGGAAGATTTTTTTCACCTACTAAACCAGCAGTAGGCACAGAAACGTACCGAAGGTACCAACCCCTATCCTTATCATCGTCAGGGGTCACCAACACTCTTTTACTCCTAGAAGCCAGCGTAAAAATCCCTTGACGAAACAACATCGGGGAATAAAGGTGAATAAGATGATTAAAGGTGAAGGGGACCGAAGCTAAATTAGCTAAACATTTGAGACATGCAACAACTCGCCATACAATAGGACCGACTTTTCCCAAGCAGATTTCGAAAAAATGACAGAACTCGATGATAACTGGATCGATGGGAGGTCTAAACCCTAAGGTAAAAGGGTAGGTATAAACAAAAGAATACCCCGTCTTGTAAGACGTTATTCTTTGGTTGCCATTTGGAACTATGACAGGAAAATCGGACTTCCAAAAACAGTCCCTGCGAACAAGAGGAATTAAACCTTCGGTGATCAAGGTAGGATACCTATCAACAATATCAAGAGATGACGACTGATCTCGAAGGGCCTGATTATCCATAGCGAAGGTAAACTCAGCAGGTATGATTTCATCGACTCGGGGTTCGCGTAAAGGTTCATGATGTTCTTTACCTCTAGACGAAGATCTGGAAGCCCTAGCTCTCGGGGAAGTTAAAGACCTAGAAGAAGGAGGGGAAGTAATCTGGGAAGAGGAAGAACCCCTTGAAGGAGTAGAACTTAAACTCCTCAACTTACCACCTCTCCGGCTCCGCGTTGGAGCAGAAGAGGGAGTCAAATCCTCAACGTTTATCACTCCCTTAGGCTGGTTCGAAGAAGACATATTAACAAATACAAGGAAAAAAGTTCTTTACAAATAAAGAATGAAAGTTAGAAGTTTTCCGTGAAAGTAAAAAAAAGGGGTATTTATACTCGAAGAAAACTGTCAAAAATGGGAAAAAATAATTATGTGAAAGTCATAATTGAAGGTGTCACTTTGTGACTGATGTAGCCGCAAAAATCCCTAAAAGACGCCGAGTAATTGCAGAACCAACCCGAAGGTGAAACGTGGCTTGAGCATTAAATGGAAGTGACAAGCGGTGCCTACATTCAGAGAAGGATGCAATGTTTCGAGTGAAGTGGCGGCAAAATATTCCCGCCATAAATGCATATCCACTTACCAAATATTAATCGATAAATAAATGGTAAGTGAGGGGACTATCTGTATTGGTAAAAAAGAGCTTCACACGTGTAATAAGACTTGATGACTCAGCCAGTTATGTGGAGCAATGAAAACATGACAACTGGACAGGCTTCTATAAAGAGGTACGGGCCAAAGAGGCACGACACAATATACCTACAGGGTAATCAGCTACGGGAAACTCAACCTGATTTAAACAAGGAAGAGACACGGTCAGAATGAATCCAGACAGAGCTACGGGCAGATTCAGAGATATTCAATTAATGATCCACACGTTACACAACCTTCACGCAACAGTTACAATTATTCTTTATAACGTTACATTAATGTAATAATTAGTCATTAATGAGCGATCATTGCAAGAGGTAGACATTATATTAAGGAATTCCCTATATAAAGGAATAAAATATAACCTGTAAAGGGCATCCGCACTGCGAACATAATACACTTTACTTTTCCGTGCATCTTATTATTGTCTATTTACTTACTCTTTCGTAATTATCATTATTTCCTTGATCATTAGAAACCCGTGTTCATCCTATTTAATATATATTTGCCTTTGATTTTTCTCTACTCGTTCAACTTTATTTTTGTTGTTGTTGATTGAAGATCTCTCAATTAACTGTGTTTATTTAGGGTGTATATTGCTCGAGAGAGAGTACACATTTAGGTGGTTGTTAAACAACATCACTCCTAACGTATGTGAGAGATCAATATGGAGGGTGTAAAGGTGGGATTAGAGATAATGAAACCTTGGTGCGTTCATAGTGAGCGGTGAATTAGTGCCAACTAGCGTAGTTCGAGAGAATATGTCTAGTAAATTGTGGTAGTTGCTCGAGAGCGAGCTACGACACACAAAGTGCTCACGATCGGTAGAGAATACTTAGGCGAGTTTATAGGAAACATAACGGGGGAGATTTCGACAATAGGGGAAATCGTAACTCTAGATCTTTCCTTAATCTTTTCGCAAAACCTTAGTATCTCTAGTTATTAATTTTCTACTTTAATTTGCTAGTTAATTAGTTAGACCTAAGAATCTTAATATTTATAACTTAGGAATTGTTCAAGCTTGTCTTTTTAGTGATAATAAACAGTTATAGTTAAGCCTTAGTTCTCTGTTGGATTCGACTCCGGACTTGTAAACCAGATTATATTTATAACGACCGATTAGTCCTTTTTATAAGGCGTAGTTGGGCATGATCACCCGGTATTTTTCCATCACCTGAATTATTAACACTGCGAGTGATACCTGTAACTGGAAGGAGAGGGCCGTATTGTTCGGCCGTTGTTGGTGTAATGCAAGTCCTTGCGTTTTCTCTAGATGCCTCCTAGGCGGGCTTGTCGAGGATGCTGGTCAACGTGTTTGTCAGCCAAGCCTCAAGTAGTTTTTTCCCTGCTGGCGGTGCCTCTTCCGTCATGGACGTGGAAGCTCCTTTACCGTGGGATGTTGTGATATTGTCGTGAGAGAGGGGCGACCCACCTCGCCTGGGAGAGGCGTTAGGCGTTATATCTTTGCCTTCTGCTTCATAAACCTCATTGATGGTGTTCAAGAGGTTGGCAGTGAGATCGGACACTGCCTTTATTCTTTCTGCCTAATTACATGCCATGTCAGATCTGTGTGTACAATGAAATAGGAGTTTTGCTTCTGTTTTTTTTTGTGAATTGTTCTAGTTATAGATCTAGAAGAAATTAAAATTTTAACTAGGAAATCCCCACAGACAACGCCAAATAGTTTGACTAAAAGCGTAAATCTTGGGCTAAACAAATTATTTTTATATAATGAGGGGTTAAACCTAGTTAATGATAATATCTTAGATTTATAATCAGGTAACACAAATAACGTAGAACAGTGTTGATGGGGCATTAAATGCAGTGTACATTTAATATTCCAAATAGTTTGAGTAATGAGAGATAAATATCAAGTAGTATATAACACTAAATGAATATTGAATGAGGTGGATGGTTCTCCTTTCTAACATTGATGAATGACAGACAAATCCTAGAATGTTGGATATATTCTCGGATATGATGGAAAAATATTGAACTATGGATGATAGAATCTTAATGAAAATGCAACATTTATATCTTTTCTAGAGAGGGTGTCTTCTTCTCAAAAAGTGTTCTGATCAAATAAATATTACATGCCTTTCCCCTTATCTCTTTTTCGATTTGTATGGGACATACCCCTAGTCAACCCTAAAAGTGCAAGTACAGAGAATATTCAATGGAATATTCCCCTAAATATCCTATTACAAAAACTAGTCGTTGATACTGCCTTTGATACTTGACCTCGGCCGTCATTGACTGCCCGACTATGAGCCCCACTATTTGTTAGTCGACCTCGGACACACCACTTTCTGTAATACCACTTCATGCTAAATCTCGTTGACGCAGATTTTGACCTTTACAGTATCCTTGCCTAATAAACCATTTAAAAGACCAAATTACATCATAGGAGTATATTACTTCCTTTTTAGTTTTAGAATATATATTCGAAAATTAAATTAAAGACTTTACTACTGGATTTATCTCATTCATTCATTCACTAAGTGTCACTACAAATCTAGATTATGATTATGAAAGTCGACTTGTATTTGTATTAGACTAGTGCCTAGTCAATATAAGCAATGAACAACTTGGTATATTTTCGCAGTGATTAATCCTCTATTATGGGGAAAGAGGGAATTAATCCACTAAAAATGCATCTTTACCTCACACAAACACTAGTGAAGGCAAAGTAAGATGTGTTGAGAGTGAGAGAAAAACTCTATTTTAAGAGTCAAGCAAAGTCTCACAGATCCCTCTGACCGATTGGCTTCTTGGGTTGGCAAAGATTGCTGCATTTGAGAAGGTGTTTCTTGTGACCAGGGGAATTTTTATAAGCGGTGTCGAAATTTATAGAAGATCTGGAATATAAATATGAGTACTATACTTTTAGACAGGAAATAGTCTTAGTTTATTGATTTTATTGAGTCTTAAGTTAGAAAAGGTCTTGAGTTCAATTCTACTTCATCACAATTTTTAACCACAAAGGCTCTCTCAAATATTTGGAAAAGAAAAATATGCTAGTTGGGGTTTGAACCTTTGACTTCTTAGAGCAAAATCAAGCACATAACTAAAACACCAAGATACAATTTATGTCAAGTGAGGTCATTTTTTTCCTACTTATCCATTTTTCGTACAATATTAGTACATATATTTAGTAAAATTTTTCGATAAAGTTGTTATGTCAAAAAAGTATTAATCTTTTCTTTAAACAAATTGATAATGAGATGAAGGGTTAATCGTAGTTAAACTTAATGATTGTTAGATCTGCAAGTTTAATGGTGATTGAGATAGGCCTACGCGCTGCAATAGTAAATGCAAGCGAAACGCGTATGACGATTACTAATGAATGCTCAAAGAGATGTGTGGATTAAATTCATGCAATGGCAGTAAATGTAACAAAAGAAAAATATATCACCCAAATGATGAATGACTAGGGCCAATCTGCCCTTTGTCAGCAATGTGGATAATAGCAAACATGGATGAATACAAGATTCTTGGATCTTGTAGATGAAAAGATATTCTCGAACTCAAGAATCAATTGAAAAGAATTTTTTTGTATATTCTCAATAGTCAACTTTACAAACGTATTTCTTTCAGAAGGTTCAAGATCCCTTTTTCTCGTTTTCTCTTCCTATATATAGGGAACATTCTGTAGAAACCCTAAAAAAGTACAAGCGAAGGAATATTATAATGGAATATTCTCTCTTCCTGCCCTAAACCTATCTTACCGTTGCTGTCTAATACCTCTATTCGACCAAAACGTCGGCTTCTCTTGAGAGGCTCTTCGTCACTAAACCGTGGTCGGCTTAGACTTTGACCACGACCAACTAGGATATTAAGTCCAATCCAAATTTCGACCAATACAATTAGTCCCTCCGCTTGTTGAGGTCGTGACCTCCAACGTCCTCAATGAGCAGATCTCACCGTGCTCGTTATGAGAGAAATTTGGTTGTAGCGGTTGGGTTGGTCGAATTCGGGTTATTGGTTTCCAACAAGGTTGCGATTGGTGTAGGTGACGTTAGGTGTCGTCAGCGTCACGCGTGTCATTATTACGCGTCTTCCCGATGCAGGGTCTGTACTGTTGGTGCTTCAATTTTGGTGCCATTGATGGCTTTTTGGCCTCGATTTTGACGCCACACAACCCTATAAATAGGGGAGAGGGGTTTCTCATTTGAAACTTTCACTATTTCCTTCTTCTCAAGCGCATATTTTCTCTGTGAGCGTCTCCTCCTTTTCTTGTGATTTCTTCACCTCTGATTTACAATATCTTTCCCGGTCACTAGCCCCTCTCTCTTATCTTGTTGCGTATATATCACACTGTCGGTATGTCTACTTCCCCTCACAATCATGATGAAGTTTTCGATGCCACCCATTTATCGATGGCCATTCCTCGTACTGGTGAGGAGGCCTCGGTTGAAGAATATGACAGCTTCCCCACCGTTTAAGAGGTGGTGCCTAAAAATCCTCCGGTTAGGAATGATTTTCCTAAAGAACCTGTTCCCGCTCCTGTACGTGAGCTTTCCGAGTCGAGGCCAGCTGAGTTGGCTGACATGCGATCTAAATACCACATCCCTCCTCACGTCGATATCATCCATGCGGAGGGCGACATAGTTCAGGTTTATCGACCAGGGTTCTGTGCTTTTTACACTTATCCATTCGTGATCGGCTACACCTTTACTCTCCCTCGGTTAGCCGAGGAATTCTGCCGCTTCTATGGCATTTGCCTGACATAACTCTCTCCTTACTTGTATAAGGTCTTCCTGATGCTGGCTAAATATGCAGAAATGGCTGGTTGCGAGGTCGACCTCCGCCATTTACAACACATGTTCTCGCCTACCTTATTTTGAGGTACTTTGATACATTTACGACATTGTGGAACGAAGGAATTGGTAGCCGGGATGGACGATAAAGTGAGTCAGCTATTTTGGCGCAAATATTTCTTTGTCAGAACCGAGCACATAGTGGCAGACCCGACTGGGTTTCCTGAGAAGTAGAATTACAACCGTAAGTATTTCCTTGTACCATCTGCTATTCTTTCTTCGCTTTTTCTTTTCTCTTCGGTCTTTGACTCGTTCATTGTTTCCTTATTTTCAGTCGTGAGGCATTCTCCTTCTCTCGTCTTGGATATAGAGGATTGGGTAACTCGCGTGTTTCCCCATACCGTGGGAATTCGCGATTGGACATCTTTTCATAAGCGCTACGGGCCTAGGACCTCATCTCATAAGTATTCTTATTCTCCGGCTTGGCTTTGTCCTTTATCGTTTTCTGGCTTAATTTCCCGCTGGTGTCAGGTCGGCGGGTTTCTAAAAAAGCAAACGCACCTGCTCTCGCCTTTCGTGAGAAAGTGACCTCGGCCGCGATGGAGTTATTTTTAGTCGAGTCTGTACGAGGTCAGGCTCAGACTCCACGGGTAGGGGAGCCTGCCTCTTAGACGTTGCTATCACCGACGAGGTCCCGTCTCAGCAGATTCTCCTTCTTGTCGATGAGTCATCTCATGGCGAGTAATCGTCACCGAGAAAGAGGCAAGGGTGGAAATGGGGAAAGCCGTGGCTGTTGAAGAAACGGGAAGAGTCGTGGCTCTCGAGGCGTGGCCTGAGTCATTTCCATCTGTGGAGGCGGCTATTGCGACAGGTGTTGTTATAAAGGAAAGGCCTTCTGGGGTCGAGGGAGCTAGTAGCGGCAAAGAGCTCACGCGAGCTGTTGAAGGTGGCTCTTCATCGGCGGCGATAAGAGATGGTGATGTCCCTACAGGGGACATCGACTCCGGTTCTAACATCGAACCCCAGGATGTACCCTTCACTGAGAGGGTTACTCGTGTGGACTTAAGGATGGAAGGACCTAATCGACACATAGTCATCCCCATAGATTACAACCTTTTGGTTGACACAAAGCGTGTGGCGCCATCTTTCGTCCCCTTGTGTGCAGAGGCGGAGAACAGGACGTTGCGGACACTGAAAGATACCGACCTTTCTCTAGGCATATCGGGCATGGACTTGCGGGTGAGTTCCCACTTCTTATCTTCTGGGTTTTCTTTTGTGTGTTCCACTGATATCATTTTACTTTGGCTAACTTGTCTCTTTTTGCTTACCAGACTCTCATCCTGGAGATTGAGCGCGACCGGCGAGATGTGGAGAGGGTTGCTCTCTATAGACAGTTTGAGTCTAAGTGTAGGGAGTATCGCTCTAAGTATCAGAAGGTGGTCAGGAGTGTTGGTGAGGACGACCAGTTCCAGGAGTTGCGTGATGAGATTGGGAGGAAGGACGAAGAGCTGAAAGAGAAGGATGAGGAGCTTATGAAGGCCATTAGCCGATGCAACGTGTTGGAGGAGACGCTGAAGTCCAAGGAAGATGAGCTTGAACTGAGCAAATGGATAGTGTCCGAGAATATAGATCTCCAGGCGTGGGTGGCGTCCTTGAAGGTCAAGCTCGAGCAAAGTTAGGCGAGGACCGCCGACTTGAGGGCTGAGCTGAGTTCTAGGGTAGGGGAGTTAGATCTGGCTGAGAGGGACAGGATGGCCTCAGTGGCGAAGGCGGCGACTTTGGCGGGTACCCTGCGTTGAGTGAGCCAGTGAGGCGGAGACATCAACGCTTAAGGTGGCGAGGTTGGAGGAACAGGTTGGGAATTTAGAGGTGGAGTTGTCTGGGTTAGGTGAGCATATCGTCCTCCTAAAGACCGAGACGGAACAACTGGCCCAACCGTCTACTTTTCAAGCTTCCGCCAGACCGAATGTATCGCGGGAGTTATATGAGATGTGGGTTCATGCTGAGGCTCAGCTTGATGTGTACAGGTCTTTGAAGGATGCCGGGAAGGTTTCTGAAGAGGAACTTACGGATGTTCGTGTCAAGGCACAGGCAACTCGTGAAGCTTGTGGTTATGAGCTTGGTACGCCTGGCGGGGATGATGATGAAGACGCCGTGGACGGGCTTGCCTCTGATCCTTGGTATGACGATGAATATGCTAATGGGGATGATGTGGCATAAAGCCCTTTGTACTTAATTTTTGGTTGTTTTGCTACTTTTGTAAGGGCGTACTCGAGCCCTTTGTTAAAAATGTGTTATGTAACCCAATCAATTGTAATGGGATGGTTACCTTTTTCTATATGCTTTTGGATTCACACTTTCTTGTTTATTATCTTATTTTGTTGTGATGTTATTTCCGGGGAGGCTGAGCGTAGACTGACTTGAGGCCAAGGTTTAGTTGAGCATGTAGTAATTCGAGCTTTGTCGAATGCGATATAATTCGAGCGAGGTCGAATGTAAGTGATGAGATCGAATGTAAATGATTCGAGCGCGGTCGAATGTAAATGATTCGAGCGAGGTCGAATGTAAATGATTCAAGCGGGATCGAATGTAAATGATTCGAACGGGGTCGAAGGTAAATAGTTCGAGCGAGGTTGAACGTAAGTGATTCGAGCGAGGTCGAATGTAAGGGATTCGAGCGAGGTCGAATGTGAGTGATTCGAGCGAAGTCGAATGTAAGTGATTCGAACGGGGTCGAATGTAAGTAATTCGAGCGGGGTCGAATGTAAATAATTCGAGCGAGGTCGAATGTAAGTGATTCGAGCGATGTCAAATGTAAGTGATTCGAGCGAGGTCGAATGTAAGTGATTCGAGCAGGGTCGAATGTAAATGATTTGAGCAAGGTCGAATGTAAATTGTAGAATGTAGAACGTTTTGGAGTTGTGCGAAATATGCTGCATGTTGCTTTGTTTATTCATTTCATTGGAGAATATTACATGCTTGTTCAATACATACATTTGAGAAGTTCCCCGTCTACCTAGTCCCGTCATTGTTCTGTCTGGAGTAGTCGATAGGCGGAGCGATGAACCACAAACTTGAACTTCGAGATGTCCCCTTCATCGCCTTATTAAAAACCTCCTCGGTAAAACCCAACTAGGGATAAAAACCCGAGTGAGGGAAAAAGAGTACGACTTGAAGGATGCCCATTTTTAGAAGTTGAAGTATTTGAGGTGAGCGACATTCCAATTTTTGGTAGTAGCTTTCCCTCCATTGTTTCTAATTGGAATGACCCATTGTTAACTGCTGCTGTGATTTTGTACGGTTGGTTCCTAGTTTTCCTTCCTTGGGTCTATGCTTGCTTGTGTTTTGGCCTTGAGTAGGTAGTCCCCGACTTTGAGTGGTCTGACTTTGGCCTTTTTGTTGTAGTATTGTAATGCTTGTTGTTTTTGGGAAATCATTCTTATGTAGGCCATATCTCTTCGCTCCTCTACTTCGTCGAGGTCTTGCCTCCTGTTCTCGTCGTTGCTCGATCCGCTCTCATTGGAGTATCTCAGGCTTAGTTCCTCGACCTCGACCAGTATGACTGCATCGGTTCCATAGACCAATGAGTATAGAGTTTCTCCTATGATCATCTTTGGCGTGGTGCGGTATGCCCATATCACTTCTAGTAGCAGTTCTGACCACAGTCCCTTGGCGTCTTCGATTTTCTTTTTCATGATGTTTAATATTATTTTGTTGGAGGATTCGTCTTGACCGTTTCCTACAGGATGATATGGCGTGGAGAGTATTCTCTTGATGTGCCGTTTTTCAAAAAAATCAACGGTCTTCTTCCCGATGAATTGTGGTCTGTTATCACAACTGATCTCCTTGGGGATGTCGATGTGGCATATAATGTTCCTCCATATGAATGTGATGACTTCCTGTTCGCATATTTGGGCGAATGCACCTGCTTCTACCCATTTGGAAAAGTAGTCAGTCAAAACCAAAAGGAAACGTACGTTACCTCATCCTGCTGGGAGTGGTCACACGGTGTCCATTCCCCATTTGATGAACGGCCAGGGCGATGTGACTGAATGGAGGTGCTCACCCGCTTGGTGTATCATGGGGGCGTACTTCTGACATTGCTCGCATTTTTTGACGAAGTCGGCGACTTTTTTTTCATGGTGGGCCAATAATAACCTGCTTGTATTTGGCATCTGACGAGGGTCCGGTTGCCGGTATGGACACCGCAATGGCCTTCGTGTACTTCCTCGAGGACTCGTCTTGTTTATTTTGGTCCCAAACATTTTGCCAAGGGGTCGCCGAACGTTCTTTTGTACAAGTCGTTATCGATGATGTTGTACCTAGCCTCCTGCATTCAAAGCTTTATGGCTTCTTTTTTGTCTGATGGAAGTGTTCCCTCCTGCAAGTACGCTATAATACAGTTGTGCCAGTCCCAAGTTAAGTTTACAGAGTGAACCTCAAGTTGGTCTATCGATGAGTGGAGTAGCATGACCACGTTCTCCTTTCCATTTATGCTTTTTGTTGCTGCTGCTAGTTTAGCAATGCCGTCTGCCTCGGTGTTTTGAGCTCGAGGTACTTGATCAAATTGGCATTCGTCGAATTCCGACAGCAGTTTATGGATTTTTGTTTGGTACTTTTGTAGCCTTTGCTCCTTGATTTGATAAGTCCATGTGACTTGGTTGATGACGAGTTGTGAGTCTCATCAAAGGACGACTCGTCGTGCTCCATATTTGAGAGCTAGTTTTAGTCCTGCAATTAAGGCCTCGTACTCGACCTCGTTGTTAGTCATATCGGGGCACCGTATGGACTGGCGGATGACTTAGTCCGTTGGGACCTCGAGAACGAGTACCAATCTAGAACCTGACGCGTAAGAAGCGCCGTCGGTGTATAAGACCCATAGGTCGGGTAAGTTGGGAGCAGTACGAGAGGTTTCCTGTTCGGCTTCAGGCATTATCTTGGCGCTGAAGTCGATGAAGAAGTCAGCTAGTACTTGTGACTTTATCATCGTTCGCGACTGATATGTGATATCGTGCTCTCTTAATTCGATGGCCCATTTGGCTAACCTCCCCGATAGTTCGGGCTTATGTAAAATGCTTCTTAGGGGGAAGGTCGTGACTACCGATATGGGATGAAATTGAAAATAAGGTCTAAGATTTCGTGAAGCTATGACCAATTCCAGAGCAAACTTTTCGAGGTAGGGGTACCTCGTTTCGGCATCGATCGGGGTTTTGCTAATATAGTAAATTGGAGACTGCGTACCTTTGTTTTCACGAACCAGCACTGCACTTACCGCTACTTCTGACACGACCAAATATATCAGGAGGCGTTCGCCGGGTTCTGCTTTGGCGAGTAGTGGGGGCGAGGAAAGATATGCCTTTAGCTCCCTTAAGGCCTCAATGCATTTTGAGTTCCACTGGAGCCCGTTGTCTTTCTTGAGTACGTTGAAAAATTTGTGGCATCTATCGGAGGATCGTGAGATGAATCTCGACTGGGAGGCTATACGACCGGTCAATTTTTGCACCTGTTTCTTGTTGGTCAGCACTTCAGGTATTCCTTCGATAGCTTTGATCTGGTCGGGGTTGAATTCGATGCCTCTTTGTAACACCAGGAAACCAAGAAACTTGCCCGAGGTTACGCCGAAGGCGCACTTTTCGGGGTTTAACTTCATGCCATAATGCCTCATTATATCGAAGGCTTCTTTCAGGTGGTCGATATGATATTCTTTCTCTTTTGGACTTGACCAACATATCGTATATATATACTTTCAATGTTTTGCCGAGCTGGTCTTTGAACATCTTGGTGATGAGCCTTTGATAGGTTGCTCTTGCGTTTTTAACCCAAATGACATGACTCTATAGCAGCACGTCCCTTGGTGAGTTATAAAAGTGGTCTTTTCCTGGTCTTCCTCCTCCATGAGAATTTGGTTGTACCCTGAATAGGCGTCCAAGAAGCTTAGCAGTTCGTGTCCTGCCGTTGCGTCGATGAGTTGGTCAATGTGTGGCAGCGGAAAAGAGTCTTTTGGGCACGCTTTGTTTAGGTTTGTGAAGTCTACGCACATGCGCCACTTCCCATTTTTATTTTTCACCATGACGACGTTGGCGACCCATTGAGGGTATTTGGACTCTTTGATGGAGCCGTTGGCGAGTAGCTTCTCCACCTCCTCGCGGACTGCTTCGTTGATTGTAGCGTTGAATTTTCTTCTCATTTGCCGTACTGGTGGGTAGAATGGATCTACGTTCAATTTGTTCGTAGCGATGTCCTTCGAGATGCCTGCCATATCTGCATGGGAGAAAAATATATGCATTGTCAGTTAGAAATTTATGAAATTTACCTGGTTCGGAGAGTTTGTGGCCGATGTAAGCCTTTTTGCTGATGTCGTTTTTATCTATTTGGATGGGGTCGAGGTCTTCTACTGTTGACCCCGTGGCATCCATGATGTCAGGATCATTGATGACGTCTCTTTGCTCGTCCGGTTTGGACCCCGACTTTGGTAATCGCTATGCTTTTGAGCCCGTTCCTTTTAACTGTTGAGTGTATGTACAATCTCGGGCAATGCGATAGCATTCTTGGGATGTGTGTTGCTCGCCTCGAAAGATGAATATCCCTTACGGAGTAGGGAACTTGATTAGTTGATACAAGCTGGATGGAATATCTCTCATGGCGTGTATCCAAGGTCGCCCTATGATGGCATTGTAGGTTATATCCTGGTTCATGATATGAAACGTTGTCTCTAGAGTGACGCCCTCGGCCAAGACGGGTAATGCTATTTCTCCTGAAGTTTGCTCAACTGCATTGTTAAAACCTGTCAGTGTTATGCAACGTGGTACTATCTTATCCTCGAGTCTCATTTGGGCGGGAACTCGGGGGTGGATAATACACGCGCCGCTCCCTTCGTCGACCATTATTCTTTTTACATCAGTATCCAAAATTCGTAAGGTAATAACAAGAGCATCAAGGAGAGGGAAAATCAAACTGTGGGTATCTGCCTTATCGAAGATGATACTGTCTTCGAGGTCATTATATCATTCGTGTGTGATTGACCGCTTCAGTTTATGCGTGGTGGTGAACTTCACGTGGTTGATTGCGGCTTCATCGCCCTCGCCGATGATCATTTGAATGGTGCGGGCGGGGGAGGGTGTCTTTGTGGGGCCTTGGTGTTGTCCTCGTCCGCGGTCGAAGTTAGCTCTTCCTCGGTCTCTCATCAGCTCTTTTAGGTGTCCTTGGTTGAGCATGTTTACCACTTCTTGTCGCAGAGCTATGTAGTCTTCGGTCTTATGACCTCGTTCCTGGTGGAAGTCGTAAAGAGCGTTCGACCTTCTAGTATTTGGGTCGGCCTTCATCTTTTGCGACCATTTCACCTTCGGGCCAAACTTTTCTAGTGCGTACACTATTTCTGAGGGGGAAACACAACAATTGTGAGTGGATAAGAGTGGAGGCATACCTCTCTCATTTCGTTGAGTCCCTGTATTTGGCTTGGACGACCCTTCCGTATGGAGAGGAGATGGTGGAATGGCCTCTATGACATAAGATTGGTGCCTATCCCGGCTGGGACGTGGGCCTAAGTGATCTCTTCGGGTATCATTGCGGCGGTCTCTTCTCGACTCTATTTGGACTGGCGTTAGTCGTTGAGGTCGTCCTCGTCTGCTCTAACCTAGGCGCAATAAGTGTTGTGGATTTCTTCCCAAGTGGTGGGAGGATATTTCATGAGTCTGCTCAGCAACTTTCTGGTCACCTTCGACCCATTCCTGTTCAGCCCATTTCGGAAGGCTTCCACGGCCATCCCTTCAGATACATTTGGCAAGCTCATTCTGACTCTGTTGAATCGGGCGAGGAAGTCCCTGAGTCCCTCTCTAGGCGACTGTCTAACAACAAATATATCATTCACTTTGGCCTCGACTTTCTTAACTCCAGCGTGGGAAGTTACAAACTTGTCGGCTATCTCCTCGAACGTTTTTATTGACCGCGCTGGTAGCTGTGAGTACCATGTTAAGGCTCCTTCTATTGGGGTTTCGCCGAACTTCTTCAGCAATACTGACGGTACCTGTTCCTTTGAGAGGTCGTCGCCCTTCAATGTTGTGACGTAGTGAATGATGTGGTCTTCAGGGTCCGTCGTACCATCATATATTCTCAAATATGGTGGCATTTTGAAGGTTTTGGGTATGGCGTGCGGGGCTGCCTCTTCGCTATATGGTTGTTCGACGAACAGACCAACGTCCCATTTAGGCAGGAGTTTTGGGGCGCCGGGTATCTTGTCGACCCTTTCCTGATGTTCTTTCATCTAGTCTCGGAGTGCCTTATCTTTATTTTCCATTTCTTCCATCTTCTTTAGTATGGCTGCGAGTGCGTCATTGCCTGCATCAACAGTAGTGTTAGTACTACTATTGGGGGGGGGGGGGGTGGGGGCTCCCCCTAAAAATTCAAAGCCCCCGCTTGCGCGGAAAGCTACTTTCTACCC